>JAQJVL010004868.1:0-40584 GCA_035578905.1 Stictocephala bisonia
AACTCAGTTTTTTATTGGAGGTTTGGCTGATTCCTCAGGTAAATTGATAAAAATTACTAGTCATAAGAACTCAGTTTTTTATTGGAGGTTTGGCTGATTCCTCAAGTGAATTGATAAAAATTATTGGTCATAAGAACTCAGTTTTTTATTGGAGGTTTGGCTGATTCCTCAAGTAAATTGATAAAAATTACTAGTCATAAGAACTCAGTTTTTTATTGGAGGTTTGGCTGATTCCTCAAGTGAATTGATAAAAATTACTAGTCATAAGAACTCAGTTTTTTATTGGAGGTTTGGCTGATTCCTCAGGTAAATTGATAAAAATTACTAGTCATAAGAACTCAGTTTTTTATTGGAGGTTTGGCTGATTTCTCAGGTAAATTGATAAAAATTACTAGTCATAAGAACTCAGTTTTTTATTGGAGGTTTGGCTGATTCCTCAAGTGAATTGATAAAAATTATTGGTCATAAGAACTCAGTTTTTTATTGGAGGTTTGGCTGATTCCTCAGGTAAATTGATAAAAATTACTGGTTATAAGAACTCAGTTTAAATCGAGAAAACTGTTTTTTATGTCGAGGTTTGTCAGACTCCTCCTGGTTGTTCCTGTACATGTCCTCCTCTGTCCAAATCAACCTCCTCAATAAATACAAATTATATTTTGTCACTTTTTCAACTAGAAATCCTACTTTCACAAGGGTCTGGAAAACATAATTACTAATTATTAGTACATAGATTCATTTATTCATTATCAACCATTGATGTTTCCGTACCATGGTTTGTTTGGTACAACTTCCCCTTTATGTTTTATCCTTCCAGGGTTTAATTTTCATTATCTATCTTTCCTGAAATTCTTTCCTTACCATATCCTTTCCCACCTGACGCTCCCAGTGTTATGTTCAGTAATCTATTTAGCCACATCCTCTCACATATGCCAGCCACTGAATTCTTTTTGTCATTAGTTCATTCAAAAACCATAGTTAGTCTTTCTTTAACCACTTAATTTCTTATTCTACCTCTTCTGGTGAATTGGTCTATTTTAATTAAACAGTTCTTATATCCACTGCCTATAATCTGTTCAAATCCCCCTTTGTCCATCTCCTTGTTTCTACAACGTATAATAAGATATCTTGTTCATAAGTAATGATTAATTTGATTTTAATTTTCCATTTTCATACAACCCGGCCACAATCTCCTGTGGTTGAACCGTTTGACACAGAGCGATGCAGTAAACTGTAACCCTAATAAATATCAGGGAGAATAAATCTAATGGAGAACGTCGTAAAATTGTCTTTTTTTCATTTAAAATACAGGGTGTGCCCAGAAATGAAGGTCACAGGTTCGAAATTTTGAAATAGCAACATAGATCATGTAGCACATCATTTTGAAGGTTTTTGAACGCTGAACAGCATGGTCAAACAATTTTGAAAATATCTTAAGTCTTGTCCACATAGCACAAGTTTTTTTTGAATTTTTTTTACTTTTTGATTTTTTATTGTGGTACTCTACTACTTAAATTAACGATTGTCAAATTTGTTTCATTAGAAAGAGCACAAGATAAGCATTCAAACGGTATGTTGTATGAACATACAGCCTCTATAATCTGGCCCTGCGCCAGTTCGGCCCCCCAAGTAATCTGGCCAGTTCTATAATTATTAATAAAAGAACTGGTTTTGGTTCCAGAAAACCAAAGGGGGAGATAGCTTTCATACCAGGAATGTTTCAGGAGTGAAAAGTGCTGTAAAACAGAACAATGAAACAACAATTTCTGACTGAAAGATAAACAAAATGAATTGAAATGAATTAACTTTGTAGTAAGACAAACACAATAACTTCAAAATATCTGCCCACAGAAGGCCTATTTCCTTATCAGTACTATCAGCACTTGAAAGAACAGATAACATTAGAATTCTAAAGGCAGTAAAGAGGAAGATTGTCCTTGCAGCCTGGGCCCCACCCTTGTTTATCCTGACCCTTTCTTATCACTTCCAACAGATAACATTAGAATTCCAAAGGCAGTAAAGAGGAAGATTGTCCTTGCAGCCTGGGCCCCACCCTTGTTTATCCTGACCCTTTCTTATCACTTCCAACAGATAACATTAGAATTCCAAAGGCAGTAAAGAGGAAGATTGTCCTTGCAGCCTGGGCCCCACCCTTGTTTATCCTGACCATTTCTTATCACTTCCAACAGATAACATTAGAATTCTAAAGGCAGTAAAGAGGAAGATTGTCCTTGCAGCCTGAGCCCCACCCTTGTTTATCCTGACCCCTTCTTATCACTTCCTGCCTGATAAAAACACCTGATTCTGTTTACAATTCATATCACATTATGAATATGATTATGCTTCTAGTTTTATAGTGTATAATAATTAAAAGGTTTTTATAGTGAGTTAATAAATATATTAGAGTTTCTTTGTTTAGACATGTTTATTAATAATACAAAACATTGCATTAAAAAAAATGATAGGAAATATTATTGAAAAATACATTATTAAAATAATATTCTGTCAGCACAAGACAACTCTTAATCATTTTTACTATTTTTTTTTTATCATCAATAGTTACATTTTATTTTAACTATTTTTTTTTTCAAAGTTTTAAAGGATTAATGTTTTCAATTGTTGTAAGCTTTTTTAACTTGTTTTTGATGCATATGCAACAGTGTTATATAACACCATTTCAACTGGTATAACATACTTTTCTTACTTTGAAACTATTGTACATGTTCATTGTAAAAATTGACTTTTTTAGTTACAATATACATTCTATTATGTAATTAATGCATGTTTTGCAATTGAACTCCAGTAATCCGGCTTTTTCATTAGTCCAACACATACCTGGTCTGAATTGTGTCGGATTAATGAGGGACTACTGTAATTGAATTTTTTTATCACATACCCAAAATTTTTAAAATTCAAAAAACTTGCAGCCCTGTAACCAAAAGTTTGTAAAAGAGAACATAGGTCATGTGGCATATCATATTAAAGGTATTTTAAAAAGAAACATTTTTCTAATTTACACTATATTTCTATATCTTCAAGTTTACGAGTTATTTAAAAAAAACCCGAATTTTAATAAAATTCAAGCATTGATATCGAATTCTATGATACATTCTTTTTTTATCCAGGCAAAGTTAGGTCTGTGGCCCTTTCTTACAATTAACCTCTCCTATACTAATAAATAAAATAATATTGTGGTTGAAATAAAAACAAAATTATAAATAACTTCAAATACAGCTCATGAAAACTGTACGCAACTACTAAATCACAATAATAATAAGAAATAATAAAATCACAATAATATTATTGTGATTAATAACAAGGCCAATGGCCTTGACCAGAGGGTTCTAATGTTATCACGGAAACATTTTTCTAATTTATACTTTATTTCTATCTCTTCAAGATTACAAGCTATTCGAAAAACCCTGAATTTTAATAAAATTCAAGCATTAATCTTATGAATTATTAAAATAAAAATAACAGTTGATCAAATTCAATTAAACAATGTATAATAACCTCACCATGTACTGTTAAAATATAATTGATAACTTATTTTAATAGAATCATAAGCCCAGAAGTTCCATATTGACAATAGGCCTACAGAAATGGATATCTTTTATATTATATTTATAACAGGGTTTTAAATGTCTTTCTACAAACCTTAAAAAAATCTAATCAACAATGATATGACGATAATATGTTGTTGCAATGTATGCAATCGTTTTATTGTAATTTCTAAATGTAGCTATTTAGTTAGTTGATTTGTTGGATGTGTTAACATAAATACAAATGAGAAGGGCCCTGATATTATAGCAGCTGATTTATAAAATTATCTCGATTCAATTTGCCTTGTTTCTACTGACTATGGTGTAAGTTTAGTATCTATTTTCGGAATACTGAAAGCTCATAAAATGCACCCTTTTTAGGATGTCGCTGCATCAGGAATTATCCTAAGATAACTTGTGCAGGACGAACTTTTGTTTATGGGCAAGGGAAATGCTTGATCAAAATCCTCATTTCTTCAAAATTTCGTATAGTGTAATGAAACCCCGTTCTGCTGCAATGGTGAAGTGAATCGCCACAATATGCTCTACAGGGCATTTGAAAATCCTCACTGGATGTGTGAGGTTGACAATAAAAGATACTGGACATTAAACACGTGATGTGGTATAATCGGAAATGTAACTGTTGGAACTCATTTTCTGGAGCAGTTTATAACGATTTTCTCTTGAATACTCCTCCAGAACTGCTTATGAAATTACCCCTAGAAATCAAGCAAACTATGCAGATAATTATTCAAGTTGGCGCCCCATCACATTTTCCCCTTAATGTACGTGCCATACTTAATTGGTAACTCCCTGAAAGATGAGTTGGCAGAGGAGCAAATATGCCATATCCAGCTAGATCTCCAGACTTAACCCGCATGGATTACTATCTTTGGGGAAGGATCAAAGACATGGTGTATTCTACAAAGCATACAACCCGACAGACCATGATGGACATAATTAGAAATACAGTTCATAGTATTAGTGGTGATGAAATATTGAGTGCCGTTTTCAGCCTTGGAACTGCATTCAAAATGAAGAAAAACATTTTGAACATCTCATGTGCAACATAACAGAAGCCTTTGCCAGCTTTAGATTCCATAGCATTTTTCATGGTTTTACGTTTGCAATTATTAAAAAAAGTTAAAGATCGTCTTATTTTAACAGGCGAAGTTAGGGCTAAAAATCCCTCTCTAACACTAATTTATTTATCTAACTCTTAAGTTATTTATAATTTTGTGTTTATTTCAACCACAATATTATTTTATTTATTAGTGTAGGAGAGGTTAAGTGTAAGAAAGGGCCACAGACCTAACTTTGCCGTGATAAAAAAAAGAATCATACAACTCAATATCAATGCTTGAATTTTATTAATATTTTGGGGTTTTTTTCAAATAACTCGTAAACTTGAAGAGAGATAAATAAATTGTAAGTTAGAAAAATGTTTCTTTTTAAAATACCTTTAATATGATATGCCCCGTGACCTATGTTCTCATTTAAACATTTTTGGGTACAGTGCTGCAGTTTTTTAATTTTAAAAATGTTGGGTATTAGCCCAGTCAATAAAGGTTTTTTATCGCAACTAATTAGTGGAAAGCTGGATTTGATATATGTGATAGAACCACATAAGACATGTATTTTCCCAAAAGTCCCCACTTCTCCCCCTTGAGCTTTTCCCCCCCACCCCCTTTCAAACCTGGGAATAACAGTGGTTCACTTTATTAGCCATAAGTCGAATATTACTTACACTACCGTGTTGGAATTATTTTTATATTATTTATAATTAGTTTCTCTACAACTTTTGTTTGAAAGAATGTTTTCTGAAACCAATATTTAAAAGATATGACATTAAAACTTTGATAAAAGTTATGTTTTAGGGTACACAGTTTTATTTTCTCCTATATATTTTTTATAATAAAAATAATACACAGATATGTTTCGAACAAAAGTTGTAGTATGTTTCTTAAGGTTTAAAAATATATTATTGGTTTGTCATCTGAGCGTACTGATGTAGAATGGGGCGACGGCAAAGAGAGCGCGTGCGAGCAACTTGAATACTTCCGCACCGCGTTGCGTCAGCGCATCGTACGCAGTCCCACTTAAATTAGTTCTCAAGTGTTTGATTCATGTTAAGTGATAACTACTAAAATGACTTTTGTCTAAATGGAACAGTGGACTGCAATAATTATTTATGTAAATGGAACTTATATTTGAACTACGTAACATTATTTGTATATTTGCTTATGTATATATATTGCCAGTTTTGGTTCGGGGGGATATTCCCTACTCTTTGCTTTGCTTACGTTAAAAAGAGCTTTCCATTATCCACCACCTATGGACCCGCAGTGTTTTCTCAGGCCAAACACTGACATCTAAATAAATTTTATTGCCATACACGTACATACCACTAACCCACCCACCCACCCATACACGTACAGTATTACGTACAGTGGTAATGACCCACCCTCCCACCCATACACATACAGTGGTATTGGCCCACCCTCCCTCCCATACACATACAGTGGTATTGGCCCACCCTCCCACCCATACACATACAGTGGTATTGGCCCACCCTCCCACCCATACACATACAGTGGTAATTTCCACTGTACGTGTATGGGTGGGCGGGTGGGTCAATACCACCGTACCTGTATGGGTGGGTGGGTGGGTGAATACCACCGTACCTGTTTCGGCGGGCGGGTGGGTCAATACCACCGTACCTGTATGGGTGGGCGGGTGGGTCATTTCTACTGTACGTGTATGGGTGGGCGGGTGGGTCATTTCCACTGTACGTGTATGGGTGGGCGGGTGGGTCAATACCACCGTAGACCGCAGCTGGCATGACAGTAATAACAAAAAGAGGTAAACAATTTCCCTTCAATTTCCATTTCATGTCAGCATCACGGACCACCCACCCACCTCAAAAAATACAAAAATACTATACAGATTTTAAGTTCTATTTTAATAAATTTCATACTATACATTTTGTAGTTCAACACGTTTTTATTTACAGTATTTTATACAATTTTGTATCACTTTAACAGTGATTCACTTCAAATCATGGCTTGAGGCTTATCTTTACAAGTCAAAAAAGTCGTCCGTTTCTTCGTCCAGTGTTGGGGAGTTAAGACACGACAATCCATTGCAATTTTCACACATTGGAGAACACTTTACTCCAGATTTTCTGCATTTGCAGTAATCTCCGCATGGTTTCTTACATGCGCATGATAGGAGATATAGAAGGTCATCAGGGGCAAACGCCTTTGTACTGGGAACTGGTTTTAAAACCATCTTCGTCACGCCACTCTCTTTTGTAGTTTCATACTTCCATCCCCAATCAGAAGGCGGGAGTTTATTTCCAACCCAGAGCTGTATTTGAAGGTAAACTCGTAACAAGTGTTGGTGAGCTGCTTCCGATGTAGGTGGTAACTTAACTATGTCAAAGTTAGATTTTAGGGTAGATTTCGTTGTGATCGATGTGAATTTGAAATATCGACCCTCGTTCAAATTTGAGTACTTGCTAAGTCCATAAAGATCAAGGATAAACTTTTCACCATTTTCTAACAGCTCGTCACGAGATGAATTTTCATTAAGAAATTTCTCCGCTTGAAATTTAGCTTGTGGTTTTGTTTTCAAAGCTTCGACAGCTTTTGTTTTCCCCAAGCCATAAAAAGATGACGTCGTGTCACATCCTGTAACTGCATATGCAAACAGAAGGAGTCGTCTGATACTCTTGTGTGTACTTACCAGTTTTTGTACATCGTAGCAAACAACTGACGGATTTTTACCGAAAATTTCCTTCTTAAATATCAAGGGTTTGTTTTCCGGTGCAAGAGCGACTAGTAAAACTAGCAGATCTGTGTCTGATCCTACAACAAAAACCTTTGAAAATCTGTTCACATGTTCGATTCCACATCTGACAATATCCAAATCAGCATCAGCCTCAGAGATTACTGAGTAGATTCCACTATTACGTAGTTCTTCGTTTAACAGCGATATCAATTTTCTCTTGTTGTTTTTGTTTGATAGAAATGGCTCCTTTTTTGTAATACATACTGTACTCATATCAAACTCGATATTGCAAGATGAATTTTTTTCAGATCGTCTTGATTGTTCCTCGCCCTTTGTTGTGGCTTCTGTGGGGTATCCATCAAACACAATGGTTGCGTTGTTTCCATATTTATTTATGACATAAGAACAGTAATTTTTTATTATGTCTCCATATGTAGATTCCTTTTGCCAGGGAACAGAATGCAGAAGAAAACCTCCATCAATTACCACACTTACATTTTCTCCTTTCGTTACGTCATCTGTAATTCCTTCAGTGAATACTTTAAGGAATGAAGATTTCGTACCTTTTCGTAATGAAAAGTCGTCAAACAAGGAGGGTGGCAAAGAAGCTAGTTCGTAACCGAGGTACAATTTTAATTTGCTTGGACTGTCACAGACACATAAAATGCGATTGAACAACTGTTGTGGGTTCACTACTACTTCTTTCGAACGAATAGCTACGGACTTGTGACTTGCTTGAGTCACAACCATATCCTTCCTCTTCAATTGTAGTTCAGAAAAGGTTTTTCCTTTCATTTTTTCCATACTTGCTTTTCCTATCTCGTAAGCGTTGTCACAGTTTACATTGTCATCAGATATAAAACCTGAATACAAAGAAACTAATTCTCCTAAAAGTTTTGTGAATGGATTGTGCTGGGTTAGCCATAAAGTGAATTTTTCGATATCACAATCATCTCTCATTTTTCGTGATTGTCGTAATTCAACATGTTGTTCGCTGAAGGTTATTTTACTTCCAAGGAACTCCTCAACAGCTTCATGTACTTTGATGTAATAGGGAATTCCGAGAACCCATTTTGATAATGTGCTGTCCGTAATCCCCCTACCATGAGTCAAGCCTCCAATTGATTTTATTGGCCGCATAAGGCATTGCTCAATCGTCATATCGGTCCAAACCCCTGACCACAGTTTTCCACTTCTGCTTACAGTAAAATACCCTTTGTTAACAAACATGTCATATTCTTCTTTAGTAAGTTTTGACTCCAACTGAAGCATCTCTTGCACATACATGTGAGCTGATTTTGCATAGGGGAGGTGTCCAGCAGCATGGAAATAGGGTAACATTTCAATAGTAGTTTTGATGTGCATATGCCAGTTTCCTGTTCTTTCGGCGTATATAAATTGTAGCATTAAGTCAATACACTGGAAAAGGTTTATCCACAACTTTGCTGTTCTACTTGAGTTCTTTACTCTTTCAAAAATACCATTCAACTCAACAATGTGTTGACGAAAGTCATCATCGGGTAAAACCTCATCCACGCTTTTCTGATGGGACATTAACTCATTGTACAACTGTTCCAGTGCATCAATTTCTTGACTGACTTCCCTATACTCTTTTTTTAACACTGTAAGAAGAGCCGCTGCTGTGCAGGTGTAGGCTCTTATACTCCTCGAGTAAGCAAAATCGAAGTTTTGCCTTCCAGTTTTTCATGCAACCCATCTTCTCGTTTCAAACTGGATTCAACAATCTTTTCTATGCCCCTTTTTACTGTTACTATTGGTTCAGAATTTTCTAAGAAGTTACCACAGATAACACAACTCTTATTTAAGTCTTCCATATTTAAGGAAAAAACAGCATAGTTTACAGAAAATGTTTAGATACTGAATGCGAAACCAACTTTGAGTGCTTTTAATACAACTAGAATTTTAATTATTATGTGAATAAGGCAAAAAATGATTTAATTTCACTACGTACTCACAAAAAATTAATCCGTAGGCAAAGCACTACCTACTTTAATGTCCTCAAATATTATACACGCGTGAAATAGTTCAGTTCAAACTTCGCTAATAGTTCACTTCACTAATAACACAGAGCGACGTGCTCACTCCATAGCTAAACGCATCCACACCACTACTGATGAAATTAACACTGAAAAGATAAGGGACAACAACGCAGAGACGATAAGGGTGTTTGTTTACTTTGTCAAGTCGGGCTGGCGCTGCACTGGGTGCAGGCCGCACGCGCACTCTTTGCCGTCGCCCCATTCTACATCAGTACGCTCAGATGACAAACCAATAATATATTTTTAAACCTTAAGAAATATACTACAACTTTTGTTCGAAACATATCTGTGTATTATTTTTATTATAAAAAATATATAGGGGAAAATAAAACTGTGTACTCTAAAACATAACTTTTACCAACGTTTTAATGTCGTATCTTTTTAAATATTGGTTTCAGAAAACATTCTTTCAAACAAAAGTTGTAGAGAAACTAATTAGAAATAATATAAAAATAATTCCAACACGGTAGTGCAAGTAATATTCGACTTATGGCTAATAAAGTGAACCACTGTTATTCCCAGTTTTGAAAGGGGGTGGGGGGGGAAAGCTCAAGGGGGAGAAGTGGGGACTTTTGGGAAAATACATGTCTTATGTGGTTCTATCACATATATCAAATCCAGCTTTCCACCAATTAGTTGCGACAAATGGTAATTTTTTCCCTTTATTTACTGGGCTATATGTGATAAAAAAATTTAATTATGTTCATACAACATACCGTTTGAAAGCTATCTTGTGCTCTTTCTAATGAAACAAATTTGATACTCGTAAATTTAAGTAGTAGAGTACCACAATAAAAAATCAAAAAAATCCAAAAAAGCCTGTGCTATGTGGACAAGACTTAAGATATTTTCAAAATTGTTTGACCATACTGTTTAGCGTTCAAAAACCTTTAAAATAATGTGCTACATGACCTATGCTGCTACTTGAAAATTTCGAGATTCGAACTTGTGCCCTTCTGTGACTCTCATTTCCGGACACACCCTGTATTTTAAATGCAACAAAAACAATTTTGCGCGACGTTCTCGATATGAGATTTATTAGGGTTACAAATTACTGCATCGCTCTACGTCAAACATTCAACCACAGGAGATTGTGGCCAGGTGGTATGAAACACCCTGTATATTCTACCTATATTCTCCATATATTTTCTTTCCCCACTTTGGCATTTGCATCTTACAGCGTGTTTTATGTCACATATTACTTTATCAATTATATCCTTAATTGTGTATAAAAAAGCATCTTTTACATCTGTAGTATCCTCCTTTTCTGTAGGTGCATAAAAGGTAACTATCAATATCTACATTACCAGTAGCCAAGCTACCGCTGGCATAACTCTAGGTTGTCAGAGCACCCAAGCCTCAATATCAAATCAAAGCAATGATATCATTGGGGAGAGGAGAGGAGATCTATAATTTTCTTGTTAGTTTTAAAATTGTACGACTTGACTCTGATTCTTACAAGCCAGAATTAACTTAAAAGTGTCTTCACCCTTAACACATCATTATACACCTCCACGGCAGTTTGCCACATTTCTAGAACTTTCGTATTATTTCTGTTCCAAGAAAAGCGGAAGGGTTGGTAACCAGATATTCATCACACCACCCTTCCTTTATGTACGAATCTAAAATAAAACCTTTTAGTGCATTGCAACTCTTTATGTTTTTTTTCGAGTGTGTCATTTTGTATGAGCGCTAACGTGTGTGTGATTGCATAGTGGAATTTTTCTGTAAGCTATTTGCTAACAGGCACTTAATTGTGTATATATTATTGTTTTAGGTTAGGTTAAGAGCACTAGGCCAGGAATTAGTATATTCATTAGGGGGTTCAGTTGAATCTCTCTCTCTCTCTCCCTCTCTCTCTCCCTCTCTCTCTCCCTCTCTCTCTCCCTCTCTCTCTCCCTCCCTCCCTCCCTCCCGCATTATCCAAAAATCAAAAAGAACTTAGTGACAAAATCTTGTTGGTTGAACGTGAACATTTTAACCTAAAATCTGCCTTAAATAATCAAGCAGAGGCTATAGATGATTTTTTAAGTGGTGACAAGCGTTCAGGCTCTGAAACATATGTAAATAAAACAAAGTTTGGGAAATTGGTTTGTACACAAGGTACATCTAATGATTTTAATTTGAACTCTTCTCGAACTCAGAGTATTGTATCCATTTCTAATGCTGCAAATAATTTAAGCATAGATTCTGATTTGTTGGTTACTGAAAAAAATCACAGACGACAGTCACCGCCATTACTCACTGTTGCCACTACCAAGAAAAATAACTCCCAGGATAAAACATCTGGAAACAGTTTGGATAAGGGGTCATCTTTCTTCAAGAGCATACAAACTCCAATGACAGTGAATTTTAGATGGTTAAACCCAAACGCTCTCGGCAATGGGAGAAAAAAAACACAGCTTAACACTGTCTCTGCTAATCATCTCTGGCCATGACTTTCAATCGTTTTGTAAACAGAAATTCATAACGGGCAGTGCTGAAGATTCACATAACCTAACAACTGTGAGTAAAAAGGAATTTCTGTTTGTTACACGTCTGTGACCTTCTACAAGTTGTGAGGACATTATTAACTATCTAAAATATCGTAAATGTAATGATATTACTGTGGAAAAACTGACATCCAAACACCCGGACATTTATTCTTCTTTCAAGATTGGCGTTCTGAAGAAATCCAAATATTTAGTTTTCAAATCTGAATGTTAGCCTATATAGGCTCTTAAGGGGGTTCGGAAGGTTGTATCTAACGCATGTTAATTTAGCCTACTTTATGTACCTTTTTCTCAAGAACCATTATTTGTATTGACCTGATTTTTTTACCCTGTTTTTATGACACATATTTATAGAAATTTATAACTTATGAAAGCAAAATAATAATAAATTTAGCCAAAATAATGTTTTGAAAATTATGTAATTTTTTCTTTGAAAGTTTTAGAATACAATTTTTTTCTCAGTTATAATTTATCCAATTTTGATTAAATGTTATAAACTTGTATATCTATACAAGTATAACATATGGTAAAAATTTCAGCCTTCTAGCACTTTTAGTTCCTGAGAAAAAGGTACATAAGCATAAAAAAATCCAACTTTCGGGGAATCGCAATGAAACTAGGCAGTTACTGAATCAGGCTTACTTTTTGTCCTAGTAATGACCAGGGGCATAAGATGGATTATTTGGGTCTTCTTTGTAAAGTTCCTCCAGCTTCCTCTTGGCACCATTTCTTGATTCTCTGGCCTTTTTGTATATCTCCGCATTGTATATATATCCTTTTTGTATATCTCTTTTTGCATATAACGCAGCACCGAAATCTCGCGTCTGAGCGCATGACATGTACTAACAAAATAATTAATAAAACATGTTCTGTTCGTCCGATTTATTTCAAACTTTCGACAAAACGTTCAGGTAAGTATGTACTATAATAAAACAAAAAAAAATGGAAAATCCATATTTTGACCATTTTCAACCTTCCAAACCCCCTTAAACAAATTTGTTAACAAGTTTAATAATAAAAGTAATTTAAACGAGTTAATTCCAGCAACTGTAACAAACTCTTGATTGAAACTGCTAGTACAAACATATTTGTAGGCCTAAGTCAACAAAACTATGCTTATGTTTAAAGACAAATTGTGGCCTAATAGTTATGTTTCAGTATTTTATAGTAACATTCAGTATGTCACAAATGAATTGAATGAACTGGATGCCTATTTTAGTTTGATATCTCTACCATCTGTGGTATGTTTAGCTTAATTCTCGTTGAATGAGAACATCTACTCGCTGTACAGTGTACATTCCAGAAGGCCTTGGTGCCTTGGTAGTATATTTTGTCGTAAATATAAAAAACATGGTGGTAGGTAATTTATATTGCTAAATATATGAGTTTTGAATTAATTTATGTTTCTGGTGACTGTTTAGAATCTCACTTTGAAATTTGTGCAATTAAGCTTGTGGCTTATAAACTTGTAGTTTTATTCTGTTACAATCCTACTTTAGGGGACATAAATATTTTGTTTAGCCACCTTGAAACTGTGATCACTAGCTGACTAAATCTAACTATAAAATTGTATTGTATGGAGACTTAAATGTGAATCTGTTGATTCATAACAACAATACTCAACAACTTTTCAACTTGCTCTTCAGTGTTGGTTCTCACTGTGGTAACTTTAAAACTACAGAGAGCGTGCATGCTTAGACACTTTGATAACAAATTTAGAGCGTAGTAATTATAATTTGGAAGTAGTTGATCTACCACTCTGATCACCGTATTCTTGTGTCTGAATTTTTCAGTAGGCTTAGTGTAGAAATGTGTTCCATTAGACCAGTGAACATTACAGTTTATAGGTCTTATATACTTTCAAGGATGATCTTATTCAGGGATCAATTGGACATGGTTGATTGGGATTCAGCATTGTTAGGTAAAGATGCACCATGTATGACAAACATATGGATGGATATATTGCTCAATCTTATGAATTGGTGCTTTTCAGTTAAATCCAAAAGCTAAGCTGTTGTTAACTACGAGGTACGTACAGAAAGTAAGTTCCGTTTCCATTTATATCCGCTGCAGCGCTGCGATCGCAGTTCCGCGCATGCGCGGCAGACGCTCTGTATCAAGGAGAAGAAACGTGCGCCATTTTGAGATCGCTGTCAGTCTCGTACGCTTTGTTGTGCTTGTTTAAAATGTTGGTGTTGATCGAAAATCCCGCCGCTTGTGAAATCAGATCTGTGATTCGTTTTCTGAATGCTAAGAAAGTGAAACCGATTGACATTTATCGGCAAATTTGCGAGGTTTACGGACAAAATGCGATGAGTGATTCAATGGTGAGAAGATGGGTCCGACAGTTTAATGAAGGACGTAATGAAGTGCATGATGAAGAACGAAGTGGGCGTCCATCTTTGATTACAGAAGAACTGGTTCACACGATTGATGAGAAGATCAAGGAAAACCGTAAGTTTACAATGAGTGCTCTCGCTATGGAATTCCCCCAAATCTCACGATCATTAATTCATGAAATTGTTACCGAAAAACAGAAATTTCGAAAACTTTGCTCACGTTGGGTACCGAAAATTCTTACTGAGCAACACAAAACACAACGGATGGGTAGTGCACTTCAGTTTTTGAACCGTTATGATGAAGGCGGTGAAGATTTTCTGTCACAGATAGTCACAGGAGATGAAACTTGGGTTTCTTATGACACCCAGAAACTAAGCGGCAATCAATGGAATGGAGGCACACTTCATCTCCAGCAAAGGTTAAGCCGAAACAAATCTTGACACCTCGAAAAATCATGTGCACAGTGTTTTGGGACAGGAAAGGCATCTTATTGATTGATTTCTTACCGCGAGGTCAAACAATCAATGCAGAAGTTTACTGCGAGACACTGAGGAAATTGCGCCGCGCAATACAGAATAAGCGCCGAAGATTTCTGTCCAAAGGTGTTGTTTTTCTTCACGACAATGCACGACCACACACTGCAAATGTGACGAAAAACCTCATACAGGGATTTGGCTGGGACGTGTTTGACCATCCTCCGTACAGCCCTGACCTCGCTCCTAGCGACTTTCATCTGTTCTTACATCTGAAGTCTTTCCTTGGCGGTCAACACTTCAACGATGACGAAGAGCTGAAAGAAAATGTTTCCAAATGGTTGAAGACACAGGCGGCAACCTTCTATGAAGAAGGCATAGAAAAACTTGTGCCACGCTATGACAAATGCCTGCAAAATTTCGGCAGTTATGTAGAAAAGTAGTTTAAGAGTTGTAGATTTTAGTGCAATAAATATTTTTTCTGTATCTGTACACAAATTATTTTTATTACCAAACGGAACTTACTTTCTGGACGTACCTCGTAAAAAGCTCATAATTATTTTACAGCTGAACTACAGACATTTAGGAGTGTTGTCATGGCTTTATATACTGTGGCTAACTTCACTAATAGTGTCAAGCCTACCTGACTGACTGCGAGAAATAGGTACAAACAAGCTATACAAGTGGCTAAAAAGCAAATAATTTGAGTTTTGTGGAAGCTGCAGCTAACAAATTAAAAGCTCCTTGGCAGGTTATTAAGTCTTCAACAAATTATCATCCTTCTTCAACAGTTACTCCATCCTTAGAGGACTTTATTGGCTACAATGGTGGGATGGTTGAAGAACTTCGCCGCCACTTAATCTGTCAATTGATGCTCAAAATGAGCCTGAAAATATAGACCCCGTTATTATTAACCCAACGTACACAGGTAGAGACTATCCAAACCCTACAATGTGGTCAACACTCCTAAAAACCAAATTCAAGAACAAGAAAACATAACTTCAGGCCCATAAGGATTGAGTAATTTCATAACTCAATTTCCAGGCCCAATAAGGGCGGCAAAAGCAGCAAGAACAACAAGAAGTTGGAGTTCTGGAATTAATGTTTTCCAGATTATATAATTGAAAATTAATAATAATATAATTATTATATAAATATTTATATAATATAAATAGATATAATTCATAAATAAGTAGTATAAATAGTTAAAATTCAAGATAAATCTGATTCTTGTAAGATGAAGGCTCTAATAGGGTTACTTTACTTATCTGGTGTTTGCCAGTCAGCAAAACGGAATGTCTAATATTTATCGAGAAATTATGAAATGGGCGTTGAAATATTCAGATTTATGATGGGCTTGAATAGATTCCGATTCTCACTACAAAACCTCAGATTTGATGATGTTGCCAGTCAAGATAGACCATTTTGTAAACAAGATAAGTTTGTATTGAATAAGAAAATTTTTTGTTGACTTTTCCCGTAATTTCCAGGAGAATAATAGTTACTCCGCATTTCTTGATGATGCTTGAAAACATCCGGGAAAGGTGCAGCCCAAAGAGCCTGGAAAATTTGGAACTAAAATTTGGGCTTTAAGTGGTTCAAAAATATTGTACACATGCAATATTTTATTGTACGCATGGAATATACACTTCCTCTAAAATGGAAGTGTATATTCCAAATCAAAATCAAGAGCTTTATCATTTAAATAATTCCACTCATGAGATAGTGAAGAGACTGGAATTTGGAATAGAAAACAGGAAAAAATATAACCTATGATAATTATTTTACATCTGTTCCAGTTTCTTGAGATCTGCTTTACATCTGACCTTTCCTTCTCTCTTTATTCTTGAAACCCTCACTTTTGTAAAATTAAATTTCCCTATCTTTTCCACTTTCTCTAACCACTCTTACACTCTTCGTGTCAATCACAGTTTAAGAGTACCAAAGCATTCTACAGCCTTCTTTGAAAAACATACCCTTTATAATGGTGTAGCTCTTTATAACTGCCTTCCACTCTCACTTAAACTGCAGACTAACCATATAAAATTTAAGAAACAACTGAAAAGCCTTCTGCTCGACCTTTGTTGTTACAGCGTCCATGAGTTTCTAGCTGGCCATAAATAATTCTGATTTACTGTGATTGTTGCAAACTTTGAAATATAAATAAATTGTTTTTGCTCTATCTTTTCACATGTTGTAGTCTTAGTTGATTATTGTTTTATTGCATTTACTATGACTTGGCTAATGTGTGTATATATGTTTACTGGCTTAATAAACGATTTGATTTGATTTGAGATCTTTTGGAAAAAAAACTCACTATGGTTGGAGCAATAAGGAAAAATAAGAGGAAAATACATGTGGAATTGATTAGTGAATCAAAAGGAAATCAAAGGCCAGAAAAATATCAATATTTTCTTTTAGCCACACTGAAACATTAGTTTCTTACAAAGCAACACACTAAAAATATGGTGCTCTTGCTCTATACTACTCTTCATAATAATGATGAAATCGACGTAACAACTGGAGAAGATAATAATATAAGCATAATTACTTTGTATAATCGTTACAAATGTGGAGTCCATGTATGTGAAGCGATGCAATGTGACTAGTGTTGTCAGGATAACCAACCGATGGCCTCTTACAATTTTTCATTTTACTCCTAATGTTGGAATTAACACCTAAATTATATGGAAAGCAAATAACCAAAATTTCTTAAGAGTTGATTGAAGCCTAAGGAAAGACTTATATTCAATCTTAGCAGACAGGGGTGATATGACTGGTATGTTGTTTTTTTAATATATAATTAATTACAGTAAGCTTGTATAGAGTTGAGTTTGTTTATCTCATAATATAACTTAATAGCTTTAGATATACATTCTTTGACAATAGACATTTGGAAAATTAATTTTTACGAAACTTATTATAACAACTTCTCTTTTATTTTTCTTAAAATTTAATTATTTTTATTGTAATTTACAATGAAACCCATCATACTGGAATTGCTATGTTTTACATTGATGTAGTAGGCCTAATTTTTAGTTACTAGAAATACTAAAAAATAATATCAAAAAATGAAATATAGTATTATTAATAAGATTCTTTCTTTCTTAGGTTTTAAGTTTTTTTTTAAATATTAGGCGTGGTACTAATTATTAGACCTTGATAAATATAATATTTTATTGAAATCTGAAAATAGTGTGATTTTTCGCATTTCATATAGCTAGTAAGTAAAACTAAGTCTTTTATTATATGTTTTTCTAGTATTTAATTATATGTATTTTGTTTGTAAAATGTACAATTTATTCTGAACTATCCATTTTTCACTTTTGGGAAACTTGCTCATGGGTTGTGTACTCGTTTAATGGCTCAAGCTCTGGAATGCTGCTATTTGCTAACATAGTGTGCCCTCGTGTCAGAAAAAGCAATAACATTATACATCTTTTCCTAATGTTAATGCATAATTGTTTTTGAAACAGTAATTTTAATTTTTGTATTATAAAAACACATTATTTATACAAAGAACCAATTGATCTATTGTTCGGTATGTGTTAACATTTATTTTTTAATTGTAGAATATTAACTGTAGACACTTATATTTTATGTGATCAAATTGCCGTAGGGCGTGTATGCATGCTCAAAATGAGGGGTGTGTTAAGATTTCAATGAGCTGTTTGAATATTATCTTTGAATAATTTGTAGCTTCCAACAGTTGATCCATTAGATACTTTTTCACTAGTCATTACAGTATATCATGTAAAATATGCTACTTATTGTAATCATCTGCAGACAAAATCACTTTATTGCATTGTCCTCTTGATTATATACACCTACAATATATATCCCATCTAATAGAAATATTTTTACCTGTAATTTTGTTAGTTAGTGAGGCCTGCAACCAGCATTATATATTATATGGGTATTATACACTAGCGTTCCTCAAAGGGCCACAAAAACAGCTTATATTTTGAGACTAAAAATGTAATATTGGATGTGAAATCTATTTGTATATAAAATCAATGATTGTACCTATTTTAAGAACTCATTGTAGAGTTTTTAATTGTTCAGTATTGTTTTAAAACCCAATTGTTATGAAATTTTTAGAAAAGTTAATTTATTATTCTACTATACATTTATTATTTCATCAAAAAGAGGAAATTTTTGACAGTTTCATAATTTTTGTTGTTGTTGTTAGTAATTAATCTAAAAAGGTATACAAATGAAACCCTTATAATAAATATTTACATGTATTTGCTACAGGAGGCACTGCAGAGTCTGGCATCAGATCCTGGACTTCATGAGATGTTACCTCGCATGTGTACATTTATTGCAGAAGGAGTCAAAGTAAATGTAGTCCAGAACAACTTGGCCCTGCTCATTTATCTGATGCGTATGGTTAAGGCTTTGCTGGAGAATCAGAGTCTTTACTTGGAGAAATATGTAAGTTGTCCCTATCAAATCCAATATATTTATTTATGTACAGTTTTAGTCAGATGAAGTACAGGCAAGGGTGAATGTATAATCATAAGGAGATTAAGTTACTGAGTACACAAACTCTCCTACTTTGGCAATGAAGAATAGATTACCAACGTCAAGTCTGTATAGGGTCAAACAAATAGTAACATTATGGAACTTCATATGTAGGATTTTTACCGAACTCATTTTTTTTTTTTTATTACTTTAGAACATGTATAAACAGCCTCCGGAAATAAGGAAGTATTATACTGTGAAAAAGGAGATATGATTCCAGTGTGGACAATTCACATACACATGAGACCTGAGTGGGGTATTGTACGTTGGAGGGGTAAGCATTCAAGACATAGTTGTATGGGCTTCTCGTGTTCCGGCACCGTGACTAATAAAATAACGATTAATGTAGCTACTATACCAGTTCATCGCTGACTCGACGAGTCCCAATGTAAAATGTACTGCTAGCCTTGGATTCGATTTGTATCCATTTTGTTTTAAGTTTTTGTTGACGTTTACATTAGAGATGGGAATTACAGTTACTTTATCGATAACATTTTACGTAATTCTATTATGGTCTGATAACGTGCTATATTAATCTGTTATTTTTGTAACCTGTTACTCTCGACCTGTTGACGTTCCAGACAGTTATTCTGTTTCTGTTATAGCCTGACGTTACTTAATGGCTCAAAGCCACGTTACGGTTGGTCTAAATAACGTTCCAAGTTAACAAAGGTTATGAAGTTGAAGCTGAGATCAAGTAAGTTTATTATGTTTGGTATGTGGTTAGGTTATGCTTTATGTTTACGTCATGATGTCGATAATGAGTTAGGGTCGTTGGGCTTTGCTTGCCCATTACAGAGTTACCGCTCAAAGTTCGTTCTGTTATCGATAATTTAACTGTAAACTGCCTTATGTTACATTACGATAATGAGTTATGGTCGTTGCAGCTTTGCTAGCCCAATACAGGGTTACCGCTCAAAAGTCGTTCTGTTGTACAACAGTAGTATGTTTGTCAGTTTGCCAAAATCAGATGTGCAATAATCTATGCAATAGATTAACATTTAAAAATAGTCAGTAGGCTATTTTTAAACATAATTTGTATGCATAGTGGAAATAACATTAACCATAGTCTGAGAACTAAAATTTTAAATTAATATTTTGCTAATTTATAATTATTTAACAGCTTCATGAACTCATCCCCTCTGTGACAACATGCATAGTGTCAAAACAACTATGTATGAGACCAGAACTAGACAATCACTGGGCGCTACGGGACTTCGCCTCCCGCCTCATGGCACAGATCTGCAAGAACTTCAACACTTCAACCAATAACATTCAGACAAGAGTCACAAGGATATTCTCTAGTGCTCTCAACAGTGACAAGTCTCCCCTCTCCTCTCTCTATGGCAGCATTGAAGGTAATTTAGAATTTTCATTCAAAGTTCAAAATTAAAATGTGTCTGTATATAATATATATATATATATATACATACAATTTAAGGGTCTCTCAAAAGTTGACTTCCAAATTCAGAAGCTCTTTGTATGGAACATTTCAAACGAATAAAGGTATGTATGTACATATCATATGTAACAAAAATATGTGCAAGTGTGGATATTGTAATTATATTAATTGTTTTCATAAATACAATTTTGGTCACAGTAAAAGCAGATAAGAGAATCCATTCATAATTAAAAAAAAAAAAATATTATAGAAACAAAACTGAAGATTTTATCAAAGAAAATAAGTTCCAAGAGCTGAAGGTGACCCCACAATTAAACTTCAGGACGATATCAACAAGCTTTCTGATACTTAAGTCATTTCAAATAATGCTCTTTTACATGCACATGAAGTTCCTAGTATCATGGTAATAACACGAAAGAAAATTCTTAAATAGAAAATTAAATGCTTTCTGTCTTGAGAAAATCTTTTTTTGCAGGATTATCAGAGCTGGGTACAGAAGTTGTGAAAGTGTTTATCTTGCCGAAGGTGAAGAATGTTGCAGACAGGTTGGACTTGGCTGGAGAAGGTGGAACTGTGTCTATCACAGATAAGATAGCCTCTGGACATATAAAACATCTCTTGGTGGTCAGTACATTTGTTGTTGCTATAAAGCTAATGGATTTTAACCCTTTGCACGCTACATAAGAAATTTGCTATTTCTTTTAAACGTGTCATAAATTTAAAAAAAATATTTTAAAAATGTTTAAAGTTCTATTTAGAATTTTGTTATAAGGCCAACAACTGTTATCAAAACACAATCCAAACTGGTATTTTTAAATCAATATTTAATATACAGCAATTTGTAAAATTCCCATTGTTGAACAATTATTCTGTTTATTTACTCATAAATCTATAAAAAAATTAAATTAGATTAAGCTAAAATATATATGTAATCATAATAATTATTTACAAGTTTACTAATATAGATGACATACAAGCACTTACAAGTATCCCTAGAATGTTTTTTTTTTTGTGTGAAATAACTCAAAACACTCATCTGGGTGGTCCGAGAAATCACGTAATACGCGCGGCGCAGCAGCACACAATGGCCGCTCGGTTGCCATGGCGACGGTGCGTGAAGGTCACGATGACAAAAAACGTTGTCATCCTTTCTGTTGTCTTCAAAATTACCTCAATAACCATTTACGTACACGTTAGTATAGTTTTATCACTTAAATTTAAATATTTATCTCAAAATATTCAAATGCGAGAAATACCGTAATACGCGTTTTACGTAAATATAACGTTGCGAGAAATCCTGTAATACGCGTGGAAAGGGTTAAATGTATTTAACACCTTCGTTGCAGTAATTTCACGGAAAGTTCACTCTGAATGCTGAAATTTTTTTTGGTAAGATGGAGTTAAAGTGGTATACTTATTAATATATTGTAGTTTATTTTACGTTATATTTTAAATTACATGTATTTATATAGTTGAGGAATTTGATGTAAAGAAGTTTGCTGTTGACACAGCTTTTGAAGCATGTGCAATCAAGCTGATTGATTGTAACCTAATTGTACTGTCTATATATTGTGCTAAATCAAATCTTTCCCTTTTTGTAGAAATCCTAGAGAATCTGCTAAATTCACTTATACATAAGAAAAGTCGTTTTTTCATTCTTGGTGATTTTAACATAGATATAAGGAAAGATATACCAATTGTACATACGTTTGTTAATTTATTAAGAGAATATAACTCATATTGTTTGTTCTCAGAAAATACTCGCAAAAGGGCTTGTATTGACAATGCAATTTCTAATTATAGTAGCTGTGTTAGTGATAAGGGAATTATTAAAACATCAATGTCTGATCATGATATACTGTGGCTGAAAATAAACAAGAGTAATATATCTTCTGGGTTGGGTATGAGTCACACTGATCAGTCCTACAGATTGATTACCCAAACATGTATTCATGCATTGAGGGAGAGATTGGTAACCGAAGGATGGGAGGATATCTATAACAAGCACTTAAATGTTGAATGCACTCTGGATTTATTTATTAGAAAGCTTGGCTTCTATTACAACAGCTGTTGCCCCATTAAATGTAAAAACACTAGAATTGGTGGTAAAGGTAAAAATAAAAAATGGTTTACCCCTGAACTTGCTAAGTTAAGAAATTATGTTATTATGCTTAGAGATAGAGCATCTTTGGGTTTAGAACACAGAGCCTCATTTTTAAGAATTAGACTTTACTATAGAAAAGAACTAAAACATGCAAAAATCAAGTATAATGAATCTTATATTCTAAACTCAAACAATAAAGTAAAAGCAGCGTGGCAAGTGATAAAAAGAGAAACAAATTGTAATAATTTTAGAAATAGAGTTACCCCATCCATTTCCCCAGATACATTTAATGACTTTTTTCTAAACTGCGCAAATTCTAATGTTGCTAAGGATAGCCAAGTTAGCGCACTTGACCTGCTCTCTGGCCACCTAGATAGTAGTATAAACAGACCAGTCTTTAGAATGAAGAAACTTAATAGCTCTGATGTATGTAAAATTGTTCAATCTTTGAATTCCTCTAAAAGCGAAGACTTTTATGGGTTTTCTAATTTTTTATTAAAAAATATTGCAGATGTAATTATTAATCCCTTAACTTATATTGTAAATATTATAATTTTCTCAGGTATATTTCCCAATTCTTTAAAAATCTCAAAAACAGTACCCATTTATAAAAAAGATGACAAAAACTGTCCATCTAATTACAGACCAATTTCTCTGGTGCCAGTTATTGGAAAGGTAATTGAGGTGGCAATAAAAAATCAACTGTTATGTTATTTTGATGAACATAACTTATTAAGTACATCTCAGTTTGGGTTTTTACCAGGGAGATGTACAGTCAATGCAGTAGAAGAGCTTGTCAATAAAGTTTTTTATGCTTTTGAAAATAGACTAGTCGTAAGTGCATCACTAATAGATTTATGTAAGGCCTTTGATAATGTGGACCACAATATTGTGGTTCAAAAATTAAAGTTCTATGGCCTTGATAATACTGAGCTCAAACTTATTGAATCATATCTAAGCAATAGAAAACAGATGGTAATAGTCGGTAAGCAGAAATCTGAACTCAAAGAAATTAAATTTGGTGTGCCCCAGGGCTCTGTCCTGGGCCCTTTCCTGTTTTTAGTTGTAATCAATGACTTGCCATGTTATCTAAAAAATACTATTTTATACGCAGATGACTCAACATTTTTAAGTGTCGATTCAAATCTTGTAAATTCTCAACTAAAAGTCAAAGAGGATGTGGAGAAGGCTAATATTTGGTTCACAGCAAATAACTTAGTAATTAACAATAAAAAATCAGAAAACATCAATTTTAGTCTAAAGATGCCTACCAGCGACTGCACATCAGTCAGACTGTTAGGAATAAATATTGATAGCAAACTCAACTGGAACACTCATACAAACAACATTATAACCAGACTTTCTAGGATAATTTTTCTGATACGTAAGTTAAGATCTTGTGTCAGCCTGAATTTATTATTAACTTCATATTTTGCCTTTTTCCATCCCCTACTTCTTTATGGAGTAAAATTATGGGGCAACAGCCAAGGATCCTCCCAAGTATTTCGATGCCAAAAAAAAGCTGTTAGAGCAATTGTTGGAGTCGGTAGTAGGGAAAGCTGCGGTAGTATTTTCAAGCAGCTTCAAATTTTAACTTTACCTAGTTTGTTTATTTTCTCCAATTTAGTTTATGTAAAGGAAAACTTAACAAGCTTCACTCAACGTCTTGACACTCATAGTTATGGGACCAGAAATCTGGACAAATTAAATTTACCCCAGTTTAGATTGAGTAAAAGTAGTAATAGCCATTTATATCTTCAAATTAAAATGTTTAATAAATTGCCTCTTACAGCCAGAGATGTAACTCTAAGTAAATTTAAGGCAGTAATTAAGGCTTGGCTTATTTCAAAGGCTTTTTACAAAATAGATGATTTCTTGGATCACAACTGTTTAGATTTAATATTTTAGTATGTAAATTTGTGATGTGAAATGTTTTTATGTATGTATAATTGACGAAGTCTATTGTTATATTGTGTTTTAACTTAATGACAAATAAAGTTCTTGATTCTTGATTCTTGATTCTAGTTGACGCACCTGTGCGCCTTCTGCATATTACGTCAATTTGTGCCACGTCATATGCCACATGTGCACTATACATAGAATAAGTAGTTTATCATTATTATTCTGGATAATACTCACTAAATATTTGTTTAA
Source organism: Stictocephala bisonia (assembly GCA_035578905.1). Lineage (NCBI taxonomy): Eukaryota > Metazoa > Arthropoda > Insecta > Hemiptera > Membracidae > Stictocephala > Stictocephala bisonia. The sequence continues at coordinate 24,884 of JAQJVL010004868.1, forward strand.
TAATAATTTTAAACATTTAAAACATTTATGATTATTTATAATTACAGTACATATAAATTACTAAAATTCCAGAGGAAGAAGACAAAGTATAACTCATTTAATCAGCCTAAAATTGTATTATAAAAGGTATAATGAATTACATGAAAACATTCTGAATAAAAGAAAATGACTTATTTTACAAATAACAGTAAACTGAAAATTATTATTTTATGTTATAAATAATACTAAATTTCAATTTAACAATCAAATTTTTAGAAGGACCAGCACTTTTACTATCCATAATGTACCTAAATGTTGGAGTAACTCACAAACAAATAAATACACTAACATCATGTGATTGTAATGAATAAGACTATATAACCTCAAAATCAAGCTAGCTACCTCTGAGTGTCAGATTCTTATCAAACAGATGTTTACACAAAGCGCACAAGCGTGTCCGCCACAAACTGCGAGATGTACGCCAGGCACACTTGTGCGCCTTACGCATTGAACGTGTTAATGAGTATAAGGTGTTTTTATATTGCATTTGAAACATAAAACAAAACTTTGAAATTACAAGCTTGATTTACTGTCAATTCAGTCAGTCAATTAACTCTTTATTCGTATTATCTATACTATAATAATAACAATATGTTGTTTATGTCTGTGGATATTTTCACACTATGAAAACATAAGTGTAAATAAAGCCAAAATTGTATATGGAAGAGTCTTGTAAACCTTGCTATCATGTGTCTGGTAGGGTGAATAACTCCCTCACAAAGTGGCAGTAACCGAAGCACGTGGTGCACTGAAAGTGTGAGCAAGCTTTACCCATCTTTGGTGTCTCTTGCCCCACCATTTTATGTCACTGTGACCATTTTAATTTTTTGTAGTTACATTTGCATACAGTCCATGTACTGCACAGTACTTAGGATTATTTCTGTTTTTCAGTTTTGTTTTATTCATAAAGTGTTTGTATAGTAGTTTTTTTTTTATTAATTGGAGCCCTACTATAAACATTTTCTACTATTGTATCCTTGTAAAATAATACAAGTTTGGTAAAAATATTAACATAAATAAATTCATACTTATTCTTCTTTTTACATCTTTCTCAATAATTATAATATTTCACAAACCTGAATACATTAGTTTGGGTTTGCGGGATTCTACTGCATGATGATTTTAAAGATAACTAATTTTCTGTCGTTCAGTTTCATCTATTCCATTTCAGCTAAACATTTAAGATTCTTCTTTTTAATCCATGTATTTCTTTTAATATTATAACAGATTTTACTTTTCCTGAAACAGAAAGTATTGACACCATTATTGAAAGCAAGTAAACAGCCTCCTGACAATCTAGATGAATACCGGACAGAATTTGGCTCCATGGGACCTGTGCTTCATGGAGCTGTGGTCAAGGCTCGCACTGCTGCCACCACACCTAGCTTAGCTCTCACTCAACCTGCCATCATCCACTCAGGTCTCTGCTCATAATGAATTATGTTCATATGTTTTTTTTAATACAGCAATAAAAAACCATTTATGTTTGAATCATGTACACAACAGTGTATGTAATTTTGTGAGTAAAATAATAGCAAACAAATAACAAGCCAAAGTAATTGTGACTATATTTATTTAACTTTCTTATAACATTACAATTAATAATAATTGTGTAAATGAAGTATATTTATTGTTTAAATTCTTCTGTTGATTAACTCAATTATGGTTAATTTGATAAGACAATGGTCAGATACCTGCAAGAGTCAAAATTCAATTTCTCTATTTGTCTATAAATAGTAACATTAAACAATAAACTAGTACATATCAATATACAAGGTATAGTCAAAAAGTTCCCGGAATTGATTGAAATATATTTATTGAACAAAAATAAAAACTTACAAACCTATTTCCTTTCTAAATACTCTTCTCTTGCAACAGCATACTTGTCCTTTGGGTCATACAATTGTTCAAAAACACCCTCAACACTTTTGTTTTTAAATGTATATCAGTGCTTTTGTTGCATTATTTTCTGACAGCTTCAGCACCTGCAAATTGTTTTCCTTTTATTGATTTTTTCACTGTATGAACAGGAAGACATGAACCAGGATGATGTCAAGGAAGTATGGAGGATGTTCTAACGTGGTAATACAGTCTTTGACTCGGCTATCACGTACTAAGAGGGATCGATGTGCAGGAGTATTGCCATGCAGTGAAATCCAATTGCTTTCTGCACATTTTTATTCCTAATGGCATCTCGTAAGCACCTAAGAATTGTTGTGTGGCCACTGCCATGCGATAAATTTACTTCATATTCAATTTCATCAATCATTATTATTCTGTTTGCATGGGCAATTTGCTAAACTCGCTCAATGTTGTCATCTGCGGTTGCAGTGGAAGGGCATCGACTACAAGAGTTATCTTCAATGTTTGTGCAATCTTCTCGGAAACATTTGTGCCATTTGTAAAATTGGCTTTTCTTTATTGCCTCAACTCCATATGCCTGAATTAACATTTTAAGCTTCTCAGAAGATGACATTTGAAGAAAAACATAACATTTAATGTTTTTTCACTGTTCATTAAATCAATTTTCAAAAAACTACAATGTAAACACGCAAATACAAGAAAAGGAATACATGAAACATCCTCTCCAGAGGAAGAATGGTGACAGAGCAGTTCTCATGTTAGTGATATCCCTTCTCCAGGAGTAATACCGGACACATCAAAATTCCCAACAACATGAACTATGTGTATTTGGACATAGATTCCAGGAACTTTTTGACTGTACCTCGTATATGAGATATAGAGCATCCATCAGCAGACTTACCTGAAGACAAGCTTGCTGACACATTACACAGATTTTCAGTGCTACTGGCACTTTCCTCAGGTGTAAAGGTAGACTGACTTAGCTTCCACTATTGCTGAGTAGGTGGCAGTAGTGGGGTCCATATGAATATATTTATTGCTGTTGAACAGTAGAATTGCTTTAGAAGAGGCAATCAATTGTATAAACTATTACAATATCTAACAAGTAAAACATAAATACAAGAAAACTGTATATCAAGTTGGATGATTGCATGTCAAACAACTCTATGCAGTGACAATTTAGGAAAACATACACACCTTCCCTCATACACACCTTCCTTCTTGCCTATGACACCAAGCCTTGCTCAAATGTGTTGGTGGTTGTTTGATCATCCAGTATAGTGGTAAAAAATGATCATCCGTTATGGTGATGGGGGTTGTACATCCTCTGAGCAACACTCAGGTTTTAAATGCAGTTTTTTTCAGTTTGTATGAATGAAGTTTGCTGATAGTGGAGGGGCAGGAAGGAAGTGGTAAGTGATTTATCCTATGTTCAGATTGGGAAGATCACGGGATTAGCTATCCACTGTTGTGCTAATTTCATCCTTCTTAGTTGGGAACTATTGGGATGGGATGAAAGGGATCTGATTACTTAAGTGTTGTAACACTGGTCAACATTTTGGTTATGGAGAAAGGTATGGGCAGAGAGATTTTTCAGGATTTTGGACTTTAAAATCATATCTGTGGCCATTCATGCATTTTGGGTGTTTTTACTGGTAAAATTGATATATTGATTAGGGTAATGTTAGCACTGGAGTTGATAAATTGGTGGAAACACAGGTATCTTGTAGGTTATGAGGGAAGTGGAGCTGGTAAAAGATATAGCTGGGAGATAAATTGGACAGGTTTTGCAAAATTTTTTATGCAAGGATTAAAAAATCTTGATTAAGATTCTGTACGTTATAGAAAAAACCTTAAATGCCTTTGAACAAAAGGAATCAGTAGGTCTAGTACTTTGTGATTAAAGCAAAGCATTTGACATTATCCCTTTTGAAAGTCTACTAGATAAACTTAAATTTTATGACTAGACAGAAAATGCTTTGTCTATTATTCATTCTTATCTACGAGGTACGTCAAGAAAGTAAGTTCCGTTTCCATTTATATCCGCTGCAGCGCTGCGATCGCAGTTCCGCGCATGCGCGGCAGACGCTCTGTATCAAGGAGAAGAAACGTGCGCCATTTTGAGATCGCTGTCAGTCTCGTACGCTTTGTTGTGCTTGTTTAAAATGTCGGTGTTGATCGAAAATCCCGCCGCTTGTGAAATCAGATCTGAGATTCGTTTTCTGAATGCTAAGAAAGTGAAACCGATTGACATTTATCAGCAAATTTGCGAGGTTTACGGACAAAATGCGATGAGTGATTCAATGGTGAGAAGATGGGTCCGACAGTTTAATGAAGGACGTAATGAAGTGCATGATGAAGAACGAAGTGGGCGTCCATCTTTGATTACAGAAGAACTGGTTCACACGATTGATGAGAAGATCAAGGAAAACCGTAAGTTTACGTTGAGTGCTCTCGCTATGGAATTCCCCCAAATCTCACGATCATTAATTCATGAAATTGTTACCGAAAAACTGAAATTTCGAAAACTTTGCTCACGTTGGGTACCGAAAATTCTTACTGAGCAACACAAAACACAACGGATGGGTAGTGCACTTCAGTTTTTGAACCGTTATGATGAAGGCGGTCAAGATTTTCTGTCACAGGAGATGAAACTTGGGTTTCTTATGACACCCCAGAAACTAAGTGGCAATCAATGGAATGGAGGCACACTTCATCTCCAGCAAAGGTTAAGCCGAAACAAATCTTGACACCTCAAAAAATCATGTGCACAGTGTTTTGGGACAGGAAAGGCATCTTACTGATTGATTTCTTACCGCGAGGTCAAACAATCAATGCAGAAGTTTACTGCGAGTCACTGAGGAAATTGCGCCGCGCAATACAGAATAAGTGCCGAGGATTTCTGTTCAAAGGTGTTGTTTTTCTTCACGACAATGCACGACCACACACTGCAAATGTGACGAAAAACCTCATACAGGGATTTGGCTGGGACGTGTTTGACCATCCTCCGTACAGCCCTGACCTTGCTCCTAGCGACTTTCATCTGTTCTTACATCTGAAGTCTTTCCTTGGCGGTCAACACTTCAACGATGATGAAGAGCTGAAAGAAAATGTTTCCAAATGGTTGAAGACACAGGCGGCAACCTTCTATGAAGAAGGCATAGAAAAACTTGTGCCACGCTATGACAAATGCCTGCAAAATTTCGGCAGTTGTGTAGAAAAGTAGTTTAACACATTCGATGCTGAAAAAATATGTTAAAAACATGTCAGATACTAAAATAATATTTTGTACCAAAACAATACCTTATATAGTCAGGAAACAGGGTTGATACACCAAATCCAGTTTATGGCCTCAATTCTGGTAGATCGGGGCTTCCGAAGTGATCGTCCGCCGGCGGTGGAGCTGCACATCGCAACGAAACCCATGCGCGCCGCGAGACGCCTGCCGCAATTAGTCGCGGCAGGTCGCATTCCTGAAGTTGAAATACGCCATACAGGAGTATCATTTCCGATATCAGAATCATCAGATTCATAAGAATCAGAGTCATCTGAAGCATTTCCCATCATCTGATGTTGGATTGGGTCATCAACTTCACCATCACTGTCGGCAGGACAAAGTCAGGAGCCGAAGATGGCCCAGGAGTTGGTTGAAACATTGCAGAAAAGAATAAAACGCACTATACAAATATATTAACAATATAACACAAATCACAATACAATATAACACAACACGATACTAATGTTTCACTATTATACACAAAAATAAAATTGTAAAACTCCGATGCAAGCCAACTGGCTCAAAATGGCGCGATCCACGAACGGCGAACACCGAAACGTGACGCGAGACACAGGCAACAATGCAACGCAAATCCGACCGTTATAAGGCAAGTGGCTGGACCACACTGAATTCCACAAACAAGCATTGCTTCGTCAACCGCCGGCAACAATTCCGCTGCGCGCGCAAGCACGCTAACCCCCGCCAACTGGCTCAAAATGGCGCGATCCACGAACGAAGAACAAGGAAATGTGACGCGAGAAACAGGCTATAATGCGGCGCAAATCCGACCCTTCTAAGCCAAAGGGCTAGGCGACACTGAAGCGTACAAGCCGGTATTGATCCGTCCACCGCCGGCGACTTATCCGCTGCTCGCGCAAGCACTGCTATCATCGCGGGCGTGTGACCCGCACACAATGTGTTAAGAGTTGTAGATTTTAGTGCAATAAATATTTTTTCTTTATCTGTAGACAAATTCAGGCCTTCCACTTGTCCTACTTTTCCTACTTTTCCTACTTTTTCAAAAAATGTCCTACTTTGTCCTACTTTTTCAGCAATGTCCTACTTTTCCTACTTTTTTTGAAATTTCAGGAATAATCCACTATTTTACCCCAAAAATACAGATTTGCTTGGAATTTTTAGCCTGTTTTTTAAAAATAAATTAAATATTACATATACACTATAATTCGGAGGCTTCAAAGTAAAGCCATGGTAAAACCATGCAATTTGGATGATGGGTTTTAGGATTTATAGTGTGATGTGTGGAATTTTGTATCTATTTTGCTCTTTGTGCGTTCCCGACGATGTGTTTTTTTGTATGTGGGACTGTGTTAAGGATTCTGAACCTACCCGACCCTAAAGGTAAGCCTTTTTCTTCTAAAATACTCACTATGTACCGTATGTAAGACCAAGGATCATTTTATTTTTTATATTAATAGGCAGTTTTAAAAAGATTTATTGTATTTGTAAAATAAGAAGTGGGTGGATGGAGGGCGTTTAGGCTTCTAAGGTGGGTTGGAAGCCTGCTCATCAGATAGGATTTAATTGACAAGAGCTGCTTGTGAATTAATTCCTGTCTGATGAACTTACACCAATAAAAGGCTAATAAAATAATTGTATTCTGTGTAAAAATCCTTCTCAACTAAACGGTTTACATACATTTTTGCAATTTATAAGTAGCAAAGCTACCTTTCAAATCTTGGCATTTTATAACTTGATGTGTTTTATATATATTAGCCTTATATTGTGTTTTATATATATATTAGCCTTATAGTGTATTTTATATATATATATTATTATTTTCAATGGTTTTATGCTTATTTTCTAATGTGTTTAATTTGTTTCAGGCAGTAAGATGATGGAATAGTTTATAGTACAAAAAATGCCACGGGAAACACATTTCAAAGAAGACTGGCTTTTGAGCCAAGATTCTAACAAGCATCTTATGTCTTTGTGGTGCAAGAAAGGCAAAAATGACTTTGAAGTGCATTGCAAGATATGTAATCATTATTTTTCCTGTGCAAATAGAGGCAAAGACCAACTAATTAAGCACAGTGAAACTAAAAAACATTATTCAAAAGCGAATGTTGCATTCTCTGCTCGGCAAACTGTTTTCACAGTGACAGAAAGCGGTAGTGTCGCAACAACATCAGTGCTAAAGGAAAGTGCGGTTACTTTGGAGGATCCTATTCGTGCGGAGTTAATATGGGCTTTCAAGCTAGCCCAATCAAACTTTTCTTTTGCTTCTTGTGATGGTCTTCATGAAGTGTTTACATTAATGTTTGGTGAAAGTGCCAAGAACTTTAACATGGACAAAACCAAAGCTTCATATTTGATTTCCTTTGGATTGGGTCCTTTCTTAGTTAAAGAACTAACCAGGGATATTAGAGAGTCAAACAACTTTTATACTTTGTGCCTCGATGAGACGACTACAACTCAAGTTAAAAAACAACTTGACCTCTACGTAAGGTATTGGTCACCACAGCAGGTAGCAGAACCAGTCCAATGTCGGTATTTAACTTCGATATTTTTGGGCCATGCTGAAGCAGAAACCATGTTTGATGCAATCATCAAATCATCTGAAATTGAAGGTGTCTCAATTTCAAAAGCTATTATGGTGTCAATGGATGGTCCTAATGTGAACAAGTCCCTTTTTACCAAACTTAACTCACAGGTTAAATCTTTAGGTTCCCCAGGTCTAGTGGACATTGGACCTTGTTCTCTCCACAAAGTCCACAATGCTTTTGGAAGTGGACTTCGTGACCATCCATTTTCACTGATAGATGAATTTGCAACTGACATCTTCAAATTTTTCAAACTGTCTGCTGCAAGAAGAGAAGATTACAAGAAAAGTCAAGAGCTAATGCAAGTAGAAGAACATTTTTTTTGTCAGTATGTAAATAGCAGATGGTTGAGTATTGGTCCAGTCTTGAAAAGACTTATCGAACAGCATGAGGCACTGAAACATTATTTTTTCAAGTTTTTGCCACAAAACCAAAGTTCAAAGAGTCTCGACAAGAATTATAAGTACCAAAGAATCTGCTCTGCTTTGAAGAATAACATTCTTCTTCCTCTAATGCAGTTTTTGCTTCATATCAGTGCTGTATTTTCTAAGTTTCTGACAATGTTTCAATCTGAACAACCATTGGTTCATGTACTGTATGATGAAATGAACCATTTAATGAAGACTCTTTTGAGAAAATTTATCAAAGCTGAAGAAATTGAAAAACACAAAAACAACATCAGTCACATAGAGGTAAAAAAATCAAACTTGCTTGAGTTTAAAGACTTAGAAGTTGGAAGTGAAGCTAAAAAAACTCTACTTTCATTAAAGATCCTTGACAAAGAAAAGTCTGAGTTTTACCAAGCTATAAGTTCTTTTTTTATTACTGTGACCAACAAGCTAATGAAAGATCTGCCCATCGACAACAAAATACTGAAAAATATGCAGTGCCTGCATGGGTTGGCAAGAAAAGAAGAAAAAAGCTATGACATGTTCAAACGGATAATCACCCAAGTACCACATGGTCTGACAGAGGAAAAAATTGATAGACTTAAAGAGGAATGGTTAGGATACCAATCAGATTTGGATGTAGCAGAAGATTGGTATATCCAATCGAAGACACAGACTGAGGTCAAGTACATGAGGGTGGATTCCTACTGGAATAAAGTTTTTCAACTAAAGACATCAACTGGTAAACCCAGATATCCTCAGCTAGCTAGTTATTTGCCCTCACTTCTAACACTAGCACATGGAAATGCAGATGTTGAGAGAGGGTTTTCTATGAACAATAATATTGTGACCAATGAAAGGAAGGCACTCAATGAGCATACCATAATTGGCTTGAGAGTTGTAAAAGATTTTGTAAGAGTCAATGGCAAAGTAGAAAATATTAAAATAACAAAGAGAATGGTAGATGCAGCTAAAGGGGCAAGCTCCAAGTACAAAGAGTATTTAGCTCAAAGAAAAGATGAAGAAGTAAGGAAACAGAAGGAATCTGCTGAACAAAAAGAAAAAGAGGCATCTAAAGAAAAAGAGATAAAAGCAAGAAATGAGATCAAAGCTGCTGAAAATCTTCTAGAAGAAGGCAAGAAGAAGCTCCAGTTGGCTATGAAAAGGAAAGACTTTGCAGAAGTGTCATTAGCCTCAGAGATGATTGACATTTCAACCAAACGATTAAAAACAGCTAATGAACTTTTGATACATAAATAATGGTTTAGTTTCCTTTCTCTAAGTATTTTTTAAATACTACATTATGAAAAAATATAAATAAGTTATGTATTTCTATTCTTTTGTAGTAAAAGAGAAAATAAATTATAAAGAGCGGGGACATGCATGAATTTTGGGTTGAAATAATTTTTTAAAGTGTTATTTCTATTTATTTATCTCATAAATTTAACATTCATTTGTGAGTCATTAGGTAAGACCTAATTTATTAGTCATAAATTTAGATTAATGCCCGTTTGAACTAATCTTAGTATATTGTAGGTTCAAATGAGAACAAAACTACTTCATAGTCTTGGATTTAGTTTTCAGTATTATTTTTGCTTCGATAAATTCAGCTGTTTTAGCTCTCAATTCATGCATGCGGAACGAGGGGGGTCCCCGTATGGAATAAACAATTAATAAATAATAATAATACAACGCTAAGTGTGACTGTTGCGCCTTTCGTTAAATGTCCTACTTTTTTCATTAAAATGTCCTACTTTTTTTCTCAGACCTAGTGGAAGGCCTGCAAATTATTTTTATTACCAAACGGAACTTACTTTCTGGACGTACCTCGTATCAAACAGGCAGCAGTTTGTATCAGTCAATGGTAATCAGTCAGCTTGCAAAACAGTCTCATTAAGAGTCCACAGGGGTCAGTTTTGGGGCCATTTTTCTTTTTAATTGTAATTAACGATTTACCAGCAAATGTTGGAGTAGACTCAGTCATTTACCTGGACGACACTACACTGGTTTCATCACATTCTAACGTATTGATTCTGAAACAAGAAACAGCACAAGCCCAAATCTGGTTTTCTACAAATAAATTACTTTGCAACGCTGAAAAAACTCAAAATTTAATGTTGAATCAGTCAAAATGCTTGGCATATATATTGATGGTAAATTGAATTGGAACATTCATACTGTCTGTACACAAATTTCTAGAGTATCTTTTATACTGTGGAGGTTGAGACATTTTGTTCCTGAAAATTACTTAAGAACAACGTAATTCGGCCTATTTCAATCTCATATATCTTATGGAGTAATATTATGGTGTCACTCAACTGGAACACATGACATCTTGTTGATCCAAACAAAAGTTATTCTTTCACTTTGTGGTGTTGGACCTTTTGATCACTGCCAACTGCTCTTTATTAGACTTAAAATACTAACAATAGTTAATTTATACATATTCCATACTCTCATTTACGTTAAAAATAATCTCAATTCTTTTATTCCCATGCAAGAAATCCATTCGCATAATACTAGATGAAAAACCAAGTTGATTACTCCTAAACACAGGCTTAATTTGACCAGGAATCATTTTAAAATTAGATCCATATCATTTTTTAACAAGTTACCTGAAACTTCTGCAGTTGTACCTTTTAAATTTTTTAAAGACAAATTGTATTCATGGCTGGCAGAGCATCCATTTTATAATATTAGCGAGTTCATGGAAACTCAAGTAGATTTAATTTTTAATTTCTTACATTTAATATAAATTTATTTATTAATTAGTATCCATTTAATTGTAAATCCTAGATATAAGATTATCTTTTATCTTCTTTCAAGAGCATATGTGGCACTGCCTATTTCATAACTAAGGGCATGTAAACTCATAACTAAGGGCAATAAAGATTCATTATTCGTTAAAACCAGGTTATTGCTGGTTTTGAAAATAAGTCAGGATGTAAGAATAAGGTAGGATGGACCAGGATTTTGCAGAGGTTTTTTTTTTATCTGAAAGTGACAGTTGGAGGGTTATCTAGGAGATATTTTGTATGAGGGGGTGTTCTAAAGTGTTCAAGCCATCTTTCAGGATTCTGTTGAGTTTCTGTAGGCCATGGTGTTAAATTGTGACAAGGGGTAACCACTTCCATTGGGAACTACTTCCGGTTTGAGGTTGGTTTTGAAATTGGATAAAACGTATTTGGTTTTGGTGGAATAACCGCTCTTTTGGAAGGCACTGACAAGGTATTGTATTTATCTTGGTTTCTAGGAAAGGAAATTATAGGTTTAGCTCAGGTGGCTATGCTATAGGGTAGAGAGGCAGCGTTTGGTATTGTTCGGGTGACAGCGGGTATAGTGAAGTTATTGTTGTTTATTCGTAGGTTTGATGGGAATATCAGTTTGAAATACACTGTTCTTCAATCAAATTTTAACATCAAGGAAGATTATGCGTTCAGAATAGAATTGCCAGGTGAAATTTAGGGATGAACAGTTTTGTAGGCTATGAAGAAAGGTTTCAAGGATGGAAAGAACTGGAAACTGAAAAACAGCATTAAAACCTAAGTTACTCTGTGGATATACTACCCACACCACTGCCACCTACCTTAGTGCTAACATTGCCCTAAACAATATATCGGCAGTAAAAACTCCCAAAATGCATGAATGGCCATAGACATGATTTTAAAGTCCAAAATCCTGAAGAATCTATCTCTGCCTATACCCTTATCCATAACCAAAATGTTGATCAGTGTTACACCACTAAAATAATCAGATCCCTTTCATCCCATCCCAATAGTTCCCAACTAAGAAGGATGAAATTAGCACAACAGTGGATAGCTAATCCCGTGATCTTCCCAATCTGAACATAGGATAAATCACTTACCACTTCCTTCCTGCCCCTCCACTATCAGCAAACTTCATTTATACAAACTGAAAAAAACTGCATTTAAAACCTGAGTGTTGCTCAGAGGATGTACAACCCCCATCACCATAACGGATGATCATTTTTTACCACTATACTGGATGATCAAACAACCACCAACACATTTGAGCAAGGCTTGGTGTCATAGGCAAGAAGGAAGGTGTGTATGAGGGAAGGTGTGTATGTTTTCCTAAATTGTCACTGCATAGAGTTGTTTGACATGCAATCATCCAACTTGATATACAGTTTTCTTGTATTTATGTTTTACTTGTTAGATATTGTAATAGTTTATACAATTGATTGCCTTTTCTAAAGCAATTCTACTGTTCAACAGCAATAAATATATTCATATGGACCCCACTACTGCCACCTACTCAGCAATAGTGGAAGCTAAGTCAGTCTACCTTTACTCACCTGAGGAAAGTGCCAGTAGCTCTGAAAATCTGTGTAATATGATTTTTCTTTATGTATTCTCTTCTAACATTTAATCAATAAATTAATAATTGTTATAGGTCACTTTCTGTTAAACAAAGATGACATGACCATAGATTTTCAATGTCTACTCATTTTAAAATTAAATTTAATTAATTAAAATTAAATAGATACTTATTAGAAATTATATTATATTTCTAATAGATTATTTTTTTAATTGGCTGTACATTGGTTATTTTCAATTAATTAAGTAGTTTTACTGTCACAATTTTGTTACAGGTGTGGGTCAGCCTCGTACAATAACTATGCCTGGGACTCCACGACCTGTTCATCAAGCGGCAATATCCGGCACACAGCAGAAATATGTAATTGTTGCATCTCGACCTCCTCCATCTCCATCACCTTCCCCAGTAAGTTATGTGGTAGATACTTATATCTACCACATACATCTACTACACATTACTTATAATCAACTGTAGTAAGAGTTTGCAATATCATTTCATTGTTACATTTCTGGTATTACAGGTTCCATCCTCTCCTGCTTGGCTTCCCAACTATCCTCATGGAGTCAAGTTTCCTACACCAAGACCTCCCCTTTCCAACATGTTTCCTGTTCATCGTCATTGCCAAAGTAACAGCAGTTTCTCATTAAAACAAGTACAATCGTCTTCACACCATTTTTTAAAATCCCAACATAACATACCAACAAATCCAACAACTTATCCTTCTCATCTAACCACAACAGTAAAACAATACACTCCACATACTCAACATTTACAAACTCTTACTTCTTCAGCTCCAACCCCCAGGTCCAAAGACTCGGCACTGATAAATGGGACTTCACCTTCAGTTTCTGTAAGTTCCAGAAAGATATATTTAAGTTGATTGTTATGTTAATTTTTTTTAAAATTAGATACTAGTAATTCTAAGTTACATGCTCTTATAGAGATATAAGTTATGGATTATCCTATAAAAATGCATTACTTTATATTTATATTGGAATATCGAACGAAATGTTCGGTTAGTTTTTACGTACTAATCTTAAAAAAATTATGTATTACATAGGTTACATTCGTAGGTAATGTAAAATAAGAGCTTTAAAACAATTCGTAATTAATAGTAATTTTAATGGAGATAATTACTATACAATTTTAGAAAATATAAACTTATCGCGGTTGAACCTTTGTAGGCTGATTGTGTGGGTTGTACATTTAACCATTAATTACAGAAACAAGAAGACTGTCCGCTCATATGGGTCCTATGAAGCTGGTTTTCCTGTTCAGTAAAATTAGTTCATGTTCAATTTTCACAGATAGCTCCAGCAGTCTCCACTTCCCTATGTCGAATGTTGAAAAATGTCCAAAAACTTGCTTGAAAATGAAAATAAAGAAAAGTTATGGCAAATTATTGACCAATCCTGTGCATGCACTTTTTGCTTGTCTAAATTTAGACTTCTACCAAATTGGTATTGCAACGATTTTTTTTTTGTTTGTTTACACACATAAAATACTGTATATGAATAAAAATGTCAAATTTAAATCCAATATTGTATTTAATAATCAAAATATTATAAGAGGTATATTCCAGAAGTATTAGGAGTTTTGAGAGGAAAAGCAAGCCTACCTTGTTAATAAATCCACTTCCAAAATACAGTAGTTAAATAAAAGATAACACAAATAAAAATGAACATTGCATTTTTGTAATTACAGATTACATCTTTGAAAGATAGATATAACAGTATTTGAAAGAACAGCTGTTATATCTAAAACAGATGGTATACATAGGGTGTATGCATAATGCACGGAGATATTTCAGGAGGTGATTCCATGGATCAAAATATTTTTAAAATGTCCTGTAAAGGTGTGTCTTAAAGTGCTTCTTCCCCCAAATATCTGCTATTTTGTTTTTTAAAATAAATAATTTATATCTCTAGAATCTCTTAACCGATTGAGTTCAAATTCTGCATATTGCTCATACATACAAATACCATGTTTGCGAAAAATAATCATTCTGTTCTTATATTCTGTTTCAAAATGGCGACCCTATTAATTTTTTAAACTCAAATAACTCAAAAACCATAAATTTTTATAAAATTTGTCAAGAGCAATTTTTTGTAGCCCATTTTATTTCCCATCTATTGACATAACTTTTGAAACAATTTGTTTGTTAATGTAAAAATTTTTTAAACATTGTTAAGCCCTTGCATAAGTTACTATTTTATTTCTCTATGATATTAATTAAAATACCGTATTTAAATTGAAAGCGAATCAGCTGACAGTTATGCAATGTTAGTAAATGCATTGTCAACAGAAGCATTGTTGTAATAACATTCAAAGTGTGAGATAGAGGTTAAGTTTTTGGTATTGAACTGTTTTGTTAATTGTTTATTTCAATTAAATAGACATTTTTTCTATTTAAAATAATTAGACTTTAAAATATGTTAAACTATCCTTACTCACATCAAGCAGATATTATTTTTATTTATGGCCGGGCTGATGGAAACTGTTATGAAGTTACTCTGTTGCATTAAGAAAGATGTCGGAACAGACAACAGCCAAATCCTAAATCTTATGATGCTGTATTTTTAGAAGACTTGCAGAAAATGGAAGTTTACTTCCAAACTTAGATGGTAGAGGACCATGAAAGAAAATCATATCTGCTTGATGTGAGTAAGGATAGTTTGACATATTTTAAAGGTTATTTTTAATAGCAAAAACAAACAATTTCTATTAAATTAAAATAAACAATTAACAAAACAATTCAATACCAAAAACATAACCTCTATCTCACAATTTAAATATTATTACAATAATGTTTCTGTTGACAATGCATTTACTAACATTGCATAACTATCAATTGATTCGCTTTCACTTTAAATATGGTATTTTAATTAATATCATAGAGAAATAAAATAGTAACACAAATTTCATAATAATTTATGGTTTTTGAGTTATTTTGCTTTAAACAATCAATATGCCGCCATTTGCAACATAATATATGAACGGAATGATAATTTTTCACAAACGTGGTATTTGTATGGTTGAGCAATATACAAAACTTGAACTCAATCAATCAAGCTCTTCTATAGATATAAATTATTTATTATAAAAAACAAAATGGCGGATATCTGGGGAAAGAAGCATTTTAGGACATACCTTTATAGGACATTTTTTCTTGATTTTGGTGCATGGAATCACCTACTGAAATATCTCCGTGCATTACAGATACACCTTTTT
>JAQJVL010004869.1:0-40577 GCA_035578905.1 Stictocephala bisonia
GTTGTTGGGGGCCACACAAACTAACAAAATTTATGCCACAAATATTCGTATTAGATGGTTTATCTATTGTAGGTTTAGATAATCAATGGTTTATACTTACTTACAGAACATAAATTAAAGGAAAATGAAATAAAAAAACTCAGTTGTAAATAATTATGTAATTAAGTCTTGTTACTGTCGCAAAATGGTTGTTGGTGGAGGGGTTATAATCTTATGTAGAGACTATAAAATTAAAAATGTGGACATTCCTGAAATTAAAGGATTAATAATAGAAAAATAATTTGAATTCTGGTGCTGTAGAAGGTAAAATGGGAAACAAATCATTAATTATAGCTGGTCTGTACAGAACACCTGGTGCACATTATGATAATATTTTTCTAGAAAAACTCGATCTCCCCTTAGAGACAATCTGTAACAAATATGGCAATGTAATTTTTGGCAGGAGATATTAATATTGAGGTATTGAACAAATCTAAGGCCCCACACTAAAAACTACATTAATACAGCATAATATGCATTATCTAGTACAATTTCCTACAAGAACTATTTTGGAATCTCAGAGTGCAAGCGATAATATTTAAACAAATATAGATAGAACAACAATTATCAATCACAGGAGTAATTACAGAGATATCTGATCATGATGCTCAGTTGCTAGAAGTAAATTTCCTGCTTGAAAAATACAAACAACCAGTTAATCATTTAAAAGAAAATTCAATAAAGCAAACAATGATCTCTTCCTAAAAAAAATTGCTTCTGAGACTTGGTCTGTATTAAGCTTCTGTTGATCAGAAATATGATGTTTTTTATTAATATTTTAAATTATTACTTTGACATTTGTTTCCCATTAGTAAAATCTATATTAAGGAATAAGACCAATAACTGGGTAACTGATGCATTAAAGAAAGATAAGGAGGAGTTAATAAACTTGAGTCCAGACAGTAAGGATAACTAAAGATCACATTAAAGTTGTTGATGTTAAAAAAGAATATATAGATAACAAAATTATGAATTCTGAAAATGTCTGCAAATCAACATGGAAAATAATAAATAATGAAACAAAACCCTGATATAAATAGTAAAATGAGATAAGGTTGATTGTGGGCAGTGAGGTAACTTCTGATCCGTATAAAGTATGTCAAATATTCAATGATCATTTTATTAAAGTTGTTGATAATTATGTCATTCAAAATCTACAAATCAAGTCAACATTAATAATGTTAATCCCAAGATAATGCAAATCCACTAACACAAACTCTTTTTTAATTAAAAACCTTTGAATGAAATCGAGATAGACAAAATTATTTCATCTTTAAAAACAAATTTACAGTAGGGATGATGAGATACCAATTACCATTATTAAAAAGGCTAAATATTTTGTGATTAATTCACTGATTGCTTATTATTAACTCTTCCTTTGTAAGTGGTGTATTTCCTGATGCACTTGAAGTCTCTAAAATCAAAACTGTGTTTAAAAGTGGCAAGTTAACGGATCCTACTAATTACCAGTCCATTATCTATACTTCCAAGCTTTTATTTACGGATTTATGAACGGGCAATGTATATTAGACTGGTAGAATTTCTTGAAACTAACGAATTATATGACAATGAACAGCATGGTTTTAGAGGCGGGAAATCGGTTATAACATGCTGGGATTGACTTCATAAATGTATTAGTGGACTGCAATAGACAAAGGTGATAAAGCTATTGGAATTTTTATGGACCTTAGTAAAGCCTTCGACAGTGTATGCCACAGTAGTCTGGTCAAGTCACTAGAAAAATTAGGGATAAGGGGTGTTTCACTGCAATGGTTTACATCATATCTTAAAATAGGAAGCAGTATGTTGAACTGCCATATGTAGATAAATGGAATAAGTTAACCAATGCTAATCAAAATTTGAAACCATTTTGTATGGAGTACCACAGGGCTCAATTCTGGGACCCGGTGTTGTTTTTGTGTTATATTAAGGGATTGCCTAAAGTTGTTGCAGATGTAAATGGCAAAATGTGTTTGTACGCTGATGATTCCAATCTAATTATTTCAAATAAGCCTCTAAATGAAATAGAAAGAATATCCAATCAAAATTTGACATCAATTAAGAATTATTTTAGTGGGAAACCCCTTTTACTTAACCCAGACAAAACAAATTTTATCTCATTCCAGACTCAACAAAACAAATTTAAATCAAAACCATCAATTGAAATTGATAGTATTAAAATAAAACAAGTGGATCAGACTAAATTTTTAGGTTTGATCTTTGATCTTAGACAGTAATCTGACATGGGATGCTCATACTCTAGCTGTACAAAAGAAAACATCCTCAGGGTTATATGCCTTAAAATTTATCTCTAAATATTGTAATACAGAAACGCTAAAAATGGTATACTACTCATATATTCACTCACATATTTCATTTGGTGTGGTTCTTTATGGTTCGACTAGTGACAGAAATTTGCAAAGTCTTCTGTTACTACAGAAGAGAGCCATTCAAATAATTGTAGGACTACAACATCAAGACACTGTAAAACATTTGTTTCCTAGCCTGGGGAATTTTAACGATTTATGGCATGTACATTATGGGAACGGTTTTGGCAGTAAGACAAGCCAATGAGTATTACCAAAACTAGGATCTTATCACAACTACTCAACAAGTAATCGTAACCAATTGGCAGCTCCAAATACGAATATACAATTTTCGCGAAAAATCCGCTGGTTTCAGGTAGGCCTATACGATTTTACAACAAATTACCACAATATATACTTGTTTTGATTAAAAAAAAAGCCTAAACAATGTTTTGATTTTTAAAAAAGAGCTGAAAAAATACCTCATTAGTAAGGTATTGTATTCTTTTGAAGAGTTTTTTGATGATGTCTATTAATCATTGTAACTATATTTAAAAACATTCTATATACACTAGTTTCAGTTTAAAATAACATGTAACTCCATTTAATGTTTGTATGTAATATATTTACAAATTTTGAATAAAGTATGTTTTGAATTTGAATAATGACAAGTTTTGTAGTTTGTTCTTTTGAAAAATAATAGTCATTAAATGAAAATGTGTTAACTTTATTTACTTTTCACCTATATGTAATTGAGTCAACTCAAGTATATTGCTTCTAAACTGTATAAAAAGTGCAGCACCATAATCATCACAAATTTTAAAACGTATAAAAAATGCATTTTTGTGCACAGTTCTTAATCAAACTTAAATTTGATGTGATCAATAAGAATTAATTCTGAATTGATCAAACACTGGAGACATCAAAATAAAATCTAATTGATGAAAAAAATGTGGGTTTTTAACAACCAATGAGAGGTCTGTTAAAAAAATGCATGTTTATTGAACATTTAATCTATCTAATTCAGCTGTTTATAAGGTTGTGTTTTACATTTTCAAAGACCACTAAGCTGCTATATCAAGTGATGAAATTAATAACAAGCAGTTACATTAAAAATAGCATTCATTACGTATGATACTATAAACCTTCAAAGTATATATAATTAACGTATATATATGAATAATAATGAAGTAAATAATAATCAAGGCATGTTAAAGAACTAATTAAAGTATAAGAAAATATTGTGTATTAAGTTATCTCTGTATCAGGTCACAACGATTGAAAGCCTGCTCTTGTTTCCACTCAGAACATTGGTTAAGTTGTGAAAGTGTGTCTAGCTTTCTTTCTAGATCTGCTTATAGAAATAGCTTTGTATACATTATTTTGTAGTGCTTGAATTTGTTCTTAAAAAAGCCTTTTGAGGGTTTTTTTTTAATTTAAGTATAATGTTTAGATACACAGTTTTCTGAGAAAGGAAGTCATAACGATTTTTTGTATGATGTCTTAATACTAATTAACTGTCACGATAACTTAATGTAATACAGTACATATATATCTCAATGACTTGTTTAACGTATATGCACCACTATGTGTCTATTTGCAAATGACAAAGCAGTACTTATCAAGGAATACAATTAAAAAATATTCCTTGAACTTAATATGTATTCTTAATGTAATATCTTAACTTAAAAAATAGAAATGGTGCGAATTTTCTTTTTGTCTAGTCACAATGCCCTCGGACAAAAATGTGCAATGTAAGTAGATGTTCCACAACAATAGTATCTGTTGTATTATGATTATATCAACTTTTAAAATTGGAGTCTGTATTAAGCAGTCATACACACAACCATATAGCAACAGTGAGCTAAGTAAAACGAAATAGTTACCAATAAAAGTTTTAATGTTACTGGGTACTGTCAAGTGATCCGTTTTGGTTGCAACTATCAATGGATCGTCCAAATCCGCTTATGCCAACGAACTTATAGATTCTGAACACAGCTATACAAGTTTCTATAAAAATTTAGAAATTCCATATTTGCAGTAAAGGCTACTACATGAACACTATAGAAGAATTTAAAATTTACAAATCATCTAAAGAAACCCCACAATAATCTGATCTTTTGAGTCCAACATAATTAGCTATTTTAATTTTAGATTCAGGTAGCAATGAGAAGAATGGACCAGATGAGAATGGTATGATTGGAGGGGGACACTACGTAACATATCGCCATAAGACATTATGACTAAACTTTTGACGATGACACATGTACAATTTACTGTCCGTCAGCTAGCCAGTTTTTACGTAATCGTTAAAGTTAAAGACCGTCTTCCTACAAGGCGAAGTTAGGAACCTGGGGACCAACAGCTTAACGTGACTTCCGAACCACGGGAGCAGCAGTGCAAAAACTGTTAATGGTTATATTGGAAATCGAATCCAGACCGACTGCGTGGCAAGCCAGCGCCTTAGCCCCTTATCTACTGCCGCTCCAAAACATCGTTGATGTTTTTATGTAAATATTGTTAATTTGTTGTTTATGTCACAATAACGAAGAAGAATTGAGTTTAATGTTTTTAAATACTTGAAAATGAAATGTTGAGTTTCAAAACCATTGGTAGTTTCAACCGTAACGGATCAATTGGCAGTACCCAGGTAATATTAAACATTTGATTGGCAAATTAAGTGATTCAGTGGCTATTCCATCATGAAATAATTATAACACTACAAGTGAAAATCTCGCAACACTATTTTTTTTACAATATAAGTACAAAATGCACAAATATTATGGTGAAACATTTCAGTAAAAAACGTTTACCCTCCTCAGACCAGAAGGATTCACAAAAGAATCAAACATCTTGTAAACAATTTTTGTTGTGCGACGTTCACTTGTATTGTATTTCTACCAACACGTATTATGCTGACTAATAAACTATTTGTAAATGCCAGTAAGGTAAATTCAGAAATAGTTTACAGGAGAATTAAAGATCAGACAACTATTACCAAAATTTATTTGAATAAGTAATGTTTGCAGTGTGATGTCCAACTGCTTATTCAAAGTGCCTAAATATTCGTTAACTTGAACATTAAATTTAATACTGTTGCAGGTAGAACGACTCAAACACTTTTTGTAAATAACTCAATTAAAGAGTTTTACCGTAAGAAAGACAAACTGACTTTTAATGGTTACAATATTCATATACAATTTGTTAAATTTGGTAGTAGGGTTTGGTCTTTTTTAATTGATAGTCTACTAAAAAGATTCCTTTGTGAATCCCTCTGGTCTGAGGAAAGTAAACATGGTTTATCAATAAATGTAATAAATTTGTGTTGTGAGATGATTACTTGTAATTTGTTCCTACCAACACATAATATTCTGATTAAGAAATTATTAATAATTACCAGTTACATTTAACTCATATAAAATGACTAATTTAATTTCCCAATACACAAAAATGTGCAATCTCCATGTCATTTGATTACCACACCTTTGTGGCACAGGGTCGGACATCCTTAAATTACGTAACTCTAAAATCGGGCTTTTCAGACTCCCGCCCCTTGTGTAATGGACTCGTAACAGTAATACCTAACCCTCTCTAAAATTACGTAATGCTGTCACTAACCCTCTGCTGCAATTTTTGTTATCCATTTTAATGCATATTAAGATTTATGATAGCCATTGTTTTGCTTGTTTCATAATGGGGTTGCAGGACCGGCATTTTGTCAGTCCCTTATTTTCTCCAAATTCTCAGGGATAAACATAGTAATTATTACATCACATGTACATACATTGTAATCTACTTATAACTGCCACTGAGGTGTTCACAGTGGCTATAAGAAAGCAACCTCTACATTATTTTTCCCTGTGATTTATATTTGCATCAAACAAATATTACACTGGTTTTAAAAAGGGTTATTTTAATACTATTATAAAAACAAATTTTCCATTATATTTAGTTAATTTTTTTGGTTGAGGATTGAAAATCAAGTTATGAACAATAATTAATACACTGTACTACGAAATTTGTTTGGCTATTTTAAATTTAACCCTATATAGGCCCTTACAAAACTTGCTAATGGCCAGGGGGTTTTTAGTCGGTTTTGCAGGCTCGCACATAAACATTCATAAATTACTAAAACTCCATCATAACCCTATCATGTTGTATATCATTTTATTTAGCAATAACTGAGGATTCCATTGGTATGTAATATAAAATATAATATACATGTAGAAAAAATTTACGGACAAACAAATACGAAAAATGTGCGAATTGAAAATGTAACTTTCAAGAGCATGGTCCATGAAAAAATATAAATAATTGTTTTCTCTAATAACAATACATGTATAAAAGTTTTATAATCTATTTCTTTACATAGAAATATCAAAGGTTTTGTAATTCTCTCAAATAATACTGAAATATTTGGTAAATAATCTGTACACCGTCAATTGTCAAAAACTGACAAAAATATTTCAATGACCATAAAAAAATTTGAAATGTAATATAATACCAATATATTACATAATAATCTGTCTAATATAGCCAAATAAAAAGAAAATATGCAGGGTTTGATATAAAATCTCAACCAAAAAATAAAAAAAAAATAATAAGTTTAGGAATAAAGTATGAGCGTTGGAAAATCTCTAAAAATTCTGCATTTTCAAAGACGTCTAAAAAATATAAAACAATTAGTAATACAAATTTCAAAATATACAAAAAGTAGACAATTTATTCTAGTTTTATAATATATAGATTATTTGGTGTTTTATCAAAATTTGTTGAAAGAGTGTGTTCTTATTCGCAAAATGGTAACATTTTTCAATCGGCATCTAGGCTATTGGCATGTACTAAAAAAGAAATATAAAATATGCCTAGTGCATTTATAATGTTCAGTGATGAGTAAAATGTTCAAAATAGGCCTAGATATTATGTATTGATGTTAGAAGTTATAAATTGATTTGTATCTGAAGTTTGAAGAAATTACAGTATGATGAACAGAAATAAATAAAATATATTATATTTACTAGCCTACACAATTTCACAATCCACTAGAACACTCCACAACACTTCACTTTCACTATATTATAACAATAATATGAATAAAAGGTACTAATAACATGAAAACAGAACAGTAAACACTTCAACAATGGCGGGATGACGAGTAAACAAACAGATGTATTCACAAAGTGACAGCTGAGCTGAGCACATACAAAGACAAGAATGAGACCTTTTCATTGGACTAACTAACTGTCAAAATAGCATCTTACTGTTTTCCGGTAAGAATATAATTGTTCACAAATTATTCCCAAATATAATGGTATAAAATAAAATCTAATAACCTACAATTAAATAAAATATCTACAAAAATGCCAAAGTATGTTTTTTGACATATTTCTGCTTGTAAATTGTACTTTTAGAAATAAATTCACAACAACTAAACTAGTCAAGTTAGAGAAAAACTTACAATTGCACACTTGTAGTTGACATTTTTTTCTATTCACAGGTGGGATTGGAATCATGATACCATTTTCCTACATTTCGTAGTGAATTTTTGAAAATGACGTATTTTGGTCGTCTGCCGACCTTCATCACAGTTGTCATCGAATGTTTACAACTTATGTCATTTGTTTTATTTGTTTGTACGTAAATAATTTGAGCTTATACATGTTTTATATATGAAATAAAACCACTGGAACGTCCTCTTCTGAATGGTGTGGTTAGTTTTGCAATTCGAGTACGAGAACAGGTGACAAAACTGCTGCTTGCGGAGACATACACGATCGACTATAAAATAGTCGCTTGGCCATTATATGGCCGTACACATCGACTACTTAATAGTCGCTTGGCCCAGATAGGGTTAAACATTTTAAAATGATATTTCATATATTACTTTTTTTGCTTTCAAAGCTTTTCTTAATTCTGGATGTCCAGAAATAAGCTCAATGCCATGTTAATTTGACCATAAAATATAAATAAGCAGTCAATTATGTAAATACAAACAGGTAAAACAACATTCAAAACAGGTTATAATTTGAAAAAATAACAATGATCGATTGCAATAATAACATTTTACAATTCTCAAAAGGAAGTTATATACAAATTATTTAATAAACTAGTTGTGCCAGAATCAAACAATAGTTAATATTTTAAAAACTACTTAGATTGTTGTACATTATATTTGTTTTTAAGCTCGTATTGTTATAAATTGTATATTCTGAGATATTTAGGTCATAATATGTTCATATACAGGGTGTCCCAAAATTACAAAACCAAATGGTTTAGGAGGTCAAGCTGAATAGAAAATGTTATAAGATATATAGTCCTATCTTGCTACGTTCACTTTAGATCAGCCATTTTTTTTTTACATAAAATTATTTTTATTTTCAACAAGAGTTTATCGATGGCATTGAAACTTGGCATAACTGTTACCAACATAAACTTAGTTTTGTAAAAATTAATTTTCAATATCTAATATATATTTTTAAAATGAACACCATTTGAAATATTTAAATAAAAATAATTTGAAAACCAACGAGTTTATCAAATAGTGTTAAGGATACTTTGTTGTTACAGATTGCAAATTAATCCAATAATACAAGGTTTTTTTTAAATCGGTTCATAAATAACTGAGTAATCAAAGTTTTTGTATGTGCTGATAACGCAACCATCCTGTACTGCCGAATAAAAACTTCAATTACTCAGTTATTTATGAATCGATTTTAAAACACTGGTATTGTTGGATTGTTTTATAATTTGCAACAATAAAGTATTTTTAACATTGTTTGATAAAATCGTTGGTTTTCATTGTTTTAATATTTCAAAATGACCGCCATTTTAAAAATACACATTAGATTTTGAAAATTATATTTTACAAATTTATTTTGGTAATAGTTATGCCAAGTTTCGATGACATTGATAAACCTGTATTGAAAATAAAAATAATTTTATGTAAAAACAAAATGGCCGATCTAAGATGAACGAAGCAAGATAAGTCTATACGTTTTATGACATTGAACATTCAGTTTCACCTCTTAAACCATTTGGTGAAGTTTGGTCCTGAAATTTTGGGACACCCTGTACATAATAAGACTTAAAAACTAATGATCCTACGTTTGAAGGTAGATCTTTAAATAACCAACGACCAAACTTCCCAAGTTGTCAAGGATGGGCTTAAGGGGGTATTACACGCACGGACATGCTCACAAGCATGTCCACATCAGCATGCTCACGAGCCAGTCCTCGCGTGTAATAGGGGTTTGTTGACGTGGACATGTTGATAGTGAACATCCGATTGGTTTGATTTTTGGGACTTGCCCACGAGCATGTCCGTGTGTGTAATAGCTCTTTCAGCAAGTCCACGTCAACATATCGTACTGTGCATGTGCGAATCCTTCAACCCTGATGCCACCGCACGGTATGAGCTCTGCTACTTGCGTAAACCACTGTTTTTGTTGTTACTTTATACATGTTCCACCTATTTCCGTATTTTATATTTTTATACTTATTTTTTTATTTTATCTACTAGGCCTTTTATTACATACAATGAGTGGAATCAGATATTATTAAAGAGAATTTATTTGTGAACAATGTAATGTATAGAAGGGTTCCTTATTTATGGAGAGTTAAAAATGAGGAATATTTGGATAGAAACTTAAAAAAATAAGGAAACAATTGTGAACCATTGTGCCTGATACTTTCGTGAAGCATAAACTGTCTCATCCGTTCTTCGATAATTTCTAAACTAATCTACAACTAGTTCAGATAATAAAATAGCTATGTGTAACAGAGTTTCACGTTTCAAAAGAAAATTTTTACCATACTTGTTTCTTTTTTCTAGTTCGAAAAGCTATGTTCAATACTTGGTTAATACCTAAAACTGCTAACATAGCATCAGGGCCAAATTTCCCAATAGGCCCGGACCTATGGGTGCAATCTCCCAGGGGTGCACGGCCAAGAGAAAAAAAATTTAAAAATATCTAGAAATAAAAATAAATAGCCATAACCTGACATATTTTTAGAATTGATTAAATCATTTAAAAGAGAATTCTGATTTTTTAAGTCCATTGGAACAAATAATTGTTGGTAAAGTTTAACTATTTTTCAACATTATGCATCAACTTCGTTACAACATTGATTTCAAACTCGGGAGAACTGGCTGTAGGAATGTCGTCGACCGGTACGCATCGTATTGCTACTGCCTGCCCTATGCAACTCCCATGTTCCTTATATAAAGGAGGGTGACCGTCTTAAGTGACGCTAAATAACTAACTACAGTATGCTCCGTGCTAACACAACCTCGAATTCCTCCGCTGAACGGAATGTTTATCGTTCATCCCTCATTATTAAATATCAATATAAATGACGTTTTTCCGGGTTTCACATCAATTTTCTAATATATAGTTTAAAATCATAAAAAAAAAGAAAATCTTTGATTATAGTCCAGCCGATCTAACTTTACCTCTGAGAGGAGCACATTATGGCAACATTGTATATCTTGAGAATTTGGCTCCTTCCTCTCCCACAGCTAAGAGGAATTGTTTCCAGTCTAGATAAATCTCAACTAGGGCCTGATTTCCACTAAAAAAGTGGATTTTTACCTTCCTACATTCTTCCGAATTGTGAGTCACTGGATGTAAAATTTAGATGAGGGCTGTGGCGGTCTGGATGCGACGTTGCCTATGTAAATTTTCCAGTTTATCCCGCAAACCTCAGAGGTAAAGTTATAACGGCTGGACTAAAATAATGGGTTTTCTGTAGAGTGGTAAATACCCAACTATATTTTCTTGAACCTCGAACCTTTGTGCTTCGAATTATTCCAGCTCAAGTCAAGTTTGCTTACATAAAAATCACTTCCGAGTGAAACTTACATAAAAAAGTTCACGAGCATGTACTCGCGTGTAATAGGTCCATCAGCATGTTCACGAGCATTTTCGTGTGTGTAATACCCCCTTTAAAGCCTGGAGAGTGCTAAGTTGTCAGTTTCAAGCTGAAACTCAGCCTGTTCCAGAAAACGCTCAAACTTGTCCATGCGAAAGATATTGCCAGACTTATTAAAATCAGTAATTTTAGCCCCGAACAAACGATCAACAATTACTTACGTGCATCAGTCTTTCCACAAGAGAGAACTGGGCGACACGTTTCAAACCAGCAGATTCATCTTCAGATTTTGTCTCTATTAAGTTGAACTTGCATAAGACTTATTCAATAAAAAGTTCTCATGCGTAAAACCACATGCTGAACTTATACAGTTCTGTAGGCGAGCAACGGACAGGAACTTAGTACACTTCTGTCATCTGCCACCCTTACCTCTACGAGTGTTAAAATCAATGCTCAATGACATAATGCATTTTGAATCTAACATATTATTCAACACTCACACAAAACAAGCTCAAAGGTCACAGCTGATTTTAATGAAAACAATGATAGAGGTGAGGGAAGAAGATGAGTGAAGTAAACTCCAGTTCCTACTTGTCGCTCGCCCACAGGACTGTATAAGTGCGTGCCACTATAAGTATGTGAACTTTGTATCAAATAAGTGTCATGTAAGTCCAATAGAGACAAAAGCCTGATGTTGAATTTGTGGATTTGAAACGTGTCATCTAGTTCTCTCTTGTGGAAAGATTGACTGATTGATACATATAAGTACACTTCCAGACACTAGCTCATAGATAAGAATCCTTTTTTTCTTATTAAGAAAGGGTCATAGATGCAAAAGCTTGTAAACCATCAACCTATTTGGACAAAACTGCAGCAAGAAGAGGAGGTGTCAGTCTAAAGAACATTTTCAATATATGAGGAATCTGAGGACAAGAGTGAGTACACGAGTACAGCAACCACTATCTGCCTTCCAGTGTGGGACAGCATGGATTTTGAGCAGAAAAAAGTATACATTACAATTGTATATTTACGTATTTTAATTTTTCATATATTTTGGGATTTTGACTGCTTTAGTATTTTGGAAAAGATGCAACATAAAAATTAAGCTATACCTTTGCTGCGTTGGTTAAAGCTTTGGATTGCAAGTTCTAAGGTTTGATTCTCCAACTGAGCTGATTGTTAAAACTTCACTTGTTGAATAGAATTCATACATATGGGTGCAGGCCAATTTGAACTGTAAGTGAGGTATTTTTTGTAGACAAATTAATAAATTGGATAAACTAGAATGTTGTTAAATTGACATTTTTCATAGGATAAGTATTTCAGAATATATTATCTTTGCTTTATTTAATTTAAGCTAAAACTTAAAATGTATTTTAAAAGGAATAATTATAGTTTCTTACAAGGAACAATTCCTTAAAACTCCCAACCATTTGGTTGTAAATGATTATATAATAAAAGAATTTTTTTTTAGGTTCTTGTTGAATATGTTTTATATTAGCCTTACCTTTTTCATTTTTATAAAATATTCATTGAACATTTGATACAATTATTGAAAATTCACTTATTTGAGAAAAATATTACATAGAACTGTGTTTCCTCTTGTCTCTAACCTATGTATATTTTCCGGATAAATTTCATAATGTTCCTGAAACTTTTCACACAAATTTTGTCATTTCCTTTACTCTAAGGCTTGAAAGGCTGTCATGTTACAACTGGCATCCTCGTTATATCACTGGTTTAGTCCTCAATCAGTCTAGTGGTTCAAACGGCATGGAAGGCAAAAAATATACACTACTAAAAAAATAAAATTAGATTGATACTGCATTGTTAAATAAACAAAATTAAAACATAAATTTGTTATTATTTTCTGGAACATATCACCATAAACTCTCTATTTAATATAGGTGCCAATGAAATAATAGTAACTTGTAAGGACAATCGGGAGAATAATAACTATTGTGTGTTAGTACTGTGACGAGTTGTTTCAAACATGTGATTTATAAAAAGCTGGTTAATTGATCAAGTCGTCGGGAAACAAACGAAGGTACAGAAAATAAAACTCATACACCCAACTATGTTTAGGATTAATTCAACTAAATATGCAGAGGAAAAGTGCCTATACAACAATGATGTTTAAAAATTAAAAACTATATTTGTGGTTAATAAAATAAGCTAATTAATTGTTGGTTTAGAATGGTCGAGGCATTGGCAAGAGCAACAGTGAGGTGAGGGTTAATATCCCGGCTCGGCACAAAGGTTAAATTAAAGGCATTGGTCTGTGGCTAAAATTATGGAGGAATCCCCACCCTTAAGTAAATGTTTTCTAAATCAGTGAAAGTTAACTGGATCAGCGTATCTATAATAGTTACATGATGAGCACCAGTTTTTCAACTTAATAATAATTTGAGCTGGAAGACACATTTTGTACATTTTAAATGAGTAATTAAAAGTATACACTGAATATCTCAACTAACATTAAGACTGGGTTGATTGATATGAAATTCTAGTGACTTAAATAGAATAGCATGAAATTTTTCTTGATAAGGCCAATGTTACATTTTCTCAAATCAAGGAAAAACATCTCAATTGGAAGTCATTTAAATTGTTCGTTCATCAGCCAATTTTAATTTTGACAAATTCTTAAATAAATGCCTAACGTTAATTATTTTTGCATTTTTTGTGTTTTATCTTTCAATAAATTTTTTTAATAGAATATTTTAAAGTATCATAAGTATTACAATGATATTTTGAATCTGCTGAATTTTCAACAAGGACCATTAAATATCTTCAAAATAACAAATCAAGCATAATTTTATTGGAGGAAAATGGTCTTATTCCTTGAAAATTCGTCTTTAGGAGACTATTTCTAAGATGGCCTACACCTCCCCTCTTATATAGACTTTCAAAGGGCCAGCTGGCAATAATAAAGAAAAATTATGGAAATAAAGAATCTGTAGCCACTACAGTGGGCCTAATTAAATTCTCGTCTACTTTAATGCTACTTTCTTGGTAATTGTTCCTCTGGCTAAGTTTTAAGTAATTCAACACAATATTTACTAATATTAGTAGAACATCTATTTGTGCTCCTCATTTTCCTAGCCAGCTACTAATATTCTATAGGCACAAATATATAAAAGAGAATCTAGGGTGACATGTTCCAGAAAAGAATAGAAGGTTTATGTTTCAATTTTGTTATTTATTAGGGCCTACTGCAATATGAACAAGACTTCACATGCCATTCCACTCACTACACAGACTGAGGACCCAGCCCATGTTAAAACCCAGTTTGTAACATAACAGCTTTTGAGTATTATCCCTGTCTTCATTGGTTTTAAAATTATAAAATTTATTACAGTAAAGTGCGAACAGAGATTATACCCTATATTTTTCTAAGGTCATCTTGATCTGCCTCATAAACTTACTGGAAATATATAAGAAACCTAAATTGTAAATATAATTATTAGCTTTGCCTACGCATCTAACTGCAGAGTCAAAGACATCCTTGGGGGTGCCATCTTTGTCTACTCCTTCTAAAGATATATTCTGGAACTTTCAGACCAATCATATTGAGGCCATGTGGAACTCTATCAAAGTTCTCTATCAAAGACGTCATCCACAGTATATCGGCAACAGTTCCTCATCATATTCATAGAGCTGAAGCATCTTATGAACATAAGTTCATTAAACACATTAATAGAAAATTAATTGACTTCCAATGTTCATTCTGTGGTGTACAAAATATTCTCTTACAATTCTGTTGACAAATTCTACAAATAATGATTGACGCACTGTACCATTCTCAAAATATTTGTACCACTGGTCAAATAATGTCTATTGTCTATTCTGTGGTGTACAAAATATTCTCTTATAATTCTGTTGACTACCACTTATGGTCGTTGAACAGATAATGTCAGTAATTAACTATAGGAAAATAAATGACTGGCTATTTATAGATTTTTGCCAAACATGGACATTGCAAACCATTAGTCAACACAATCATAACAAACACAAAGATAAATTTGCCACACTTGTCAGGTCACTGAAGAGGTCATTAGATAGTGGCTTCTGTAACATGATCAGTTAAAATAAAACACTTTTGTGATTTAATGCCAGTTGATGTATAGCTGTAATAGTTTATTTTGCTACCATTGATCATGGATAAATGTGTTTGGGTAAGTTGTTGTGTTGGGTGTTGTTAATTGATAAGCTTTGAAAATGGTTTTTAACAAATAAAAACTTTGTTGAGTAAGTATTAATTATTGCAATCAGAGTGGTTGTGTTTACCAAAATAATTGTTATGTTATTAGTGACTCAATATCTGTAGTTATTATGTATAGTATAAATAAAATTAAAAGCAAAATAATGTATTAAAATCAGCATAAAAAAAAATATTGTAAAATAGTAACTTTTGACTAAAGTATAATAAATAATCTTAGTGAGAAAATGAAACTGATTGGTAGCGTAGTTGGTTAAAGCCCAGCTTCGAAAGCTAAAGGTTCTCAGTTTGATCTCAGAGTCATAACGAATTTTGACAGATATCACTTGATAACCACTGGCTGTTAATTATTTGTTACTTGGCGATTAATTAATTACACTTTCCAAGGAATAATCCGCTGTATTATTCCTTGGAAAGTGTAACAATCACTGTATTCGCTCTTCTATGACCATTCAAAATCCATATTCGCCCGTATCTTGATGATTGGTGTCTTAAGAATCAATAAATAAAATATCCCCTCAAATGCAGAGATAATAGCTTTTTTCTCTTGAGAGTATGGGCTATCGCAATGGATACAACCTTAAATGTTATGGTGTTTTATATAGAAACAATCCAATAACACTGTAACAGTAAAATAATCGGACAAAATAATAGTACAGGTCATAAAACATGTTTTAAAATCGTAATAATAATGATTACATCATCTGATGAAGAATGTTCAAGTATAGTGTACAAACAAGATCAGTAACAACACAAACATATTCAAAATACCGTGTGTACAGTATTAGTAACATTTTACAAAACAAAGAATTTATATTTTTCCAATGGCGATTCCAGAAAGTTATATATATGTTATTGTGATTATAACAATGGTAAGTAATAGTTGTTCAAATGTATGTTTACCGTGTGTACAGTAAACATACATTTGAACAACTATTACTTACCATTGTTATAATCACAATAACATAGGCTATACAGGGTGATTCATGACGTTCTCTCCCCACTTCTATAGCATATTCTACTACTAAAAACAATGAAAAAATGTCGTGTAAACATAGGTCCAAAAACGCTTCGTTAGCGAGTTACAGCCATCGAAAGATTTCGTCATGGTTCATGGGCAAAAAATGAAATAATATTGTACATAACTTATGGAAAGGTATATTAGGATTGAAATTCCATGATTTCATATGTATTTTCACATGGAAAAGCTAATAAAATAGGTTTGAGAACTGTACCTTAAGTAGTTTTTGAGTAATCCGGGTTAATATTGGGATATTAGGACAAAAAATTCAGTTTTTCTCAGTTTAGTGTACAGAAACGTTGTTAAATTGGTTACAAAGGCACACAACTTTCGTACATTATTTGTTTAGAATTTAATTCTGAGTAGATTGATATAAGTTGTGTAAAAAATACTACAGAAATAAGAACAGAAACTCAAATTTATTAAATTAAATACATTATTAATGCAAAAGAAATTACTATACAAATTAAACAAAATCATTGCTTTGGTCTAACAAATGCAATTATTATTATAATTGTTATTAAGAATAAAACTAAGAGTAAATAATAAATGATAAATCCAAAAAAATAAACAATAAACATTGTCCAGCATCATTTTACAACCAATACAACGTAATATTGTACGCAAAACCTTTTTCTAATTTGTTTAATTTTTTTCCTAAGTTGGTAACGCATGAACAACACCTGATCAACAATTATTTCCTGATCCGGTTTGTACATAACCTGTTCATTACAGTATAACAGTACTGTAGTAGTGTTTTGCAAGTTACAAAAGCTATTTGTGTGAAGTGCATTGCAATAATAATTGTTTTCTGCGAGTTGTATATTGGTTGTTTTGTCAGTGAAATAATGCCTTACGTATTTACATCGGAAGAATATGCTGATATGGTTTTTATTTTGGGTTATTGTAATGGTAATGCTAAAGCTGCTAGAGATGAATTATGAACTACGTTACCCTAATAGGAGGATTCCAGATTCCAAAACAATACGTGAAACTTTCCTCACTCTTCGGGATACAGGATCACTACCACGTATTCGTACTATTTATGAACGTGCTTTCCAACATGATGATAATAACATTATTAACGCTGTTCTCCGAAGTCCAGGTGTAAGTACACGGCGTCTCTCTAGGCGGATAGGAGTTTCACAGTCAACTGTGTGGAGATCACTCAAGCGACATCAATTTCATCCATTTCATAAACAAAAGGTTCAACATCTACAGCCGGGGGATGGCCCACTTCGCTTGGAGTTTTGCTACTTTTTAAATACTAATCAACAACTGTACAAGCGTATTCTCTTTACTGATGAAGCACAGTTCACTAGGGATGGGGTCAACAACTTGCACAATGAGCACTCATGGGCTCAAGAAAATCCTCATGAGGTAATTGAACAGAACTTTCAACACCGATTTAGTGTCAATGTCTGGTGTGGTCTTATACACAATTGGCTGATTGGACCATTCATACTACCTGCATGACTAAATGCTGAGTTTTATTTGCACTTCCTTCAAGATGAGTTGCCACAGCTGCTTGAGGATATTCCTTTGCATCTCAGACGAAATTTGTTCTTCCAGCATGATGGAGCACCTCCCCACTTTTCTCGGGCCGTTATTACTCACTTGAATGATCAATTTCCTGGACGATGGATTGGCCGTGGAGGGCCTTACCCTTGGCCACCAAGATCACCAGATCTACCTCCATTGGATTATTGTATCTGGGGATGGATGAAAGGTCTAGTCTACAAGACAAGAGTTAATTCGCGAGAAGAATTAACTGCCCGTATTATGGATTCTGCTACACAGCTAAAGGAACACCCAAGAAAATTGAGAAATTCAACAAAAGCAGTACACAAACGTGCTTCAAAATGCATCGAAAATGGAGGCCTCACTTTTGAACATGTACTGTAATAAAAAACATGTCTAAAATTGGGAAAATCAATTTGTTGTTCTTTTAAGGTAATTTATGTATTTAATTTAATAAATTTGAGTTTCTGTTCTTATTTCTGTAGTATTTTTTACACAACTTATATCAATCTACTCAGAACTAAATTCTAAACAAATAATGTACGAAAGTTGTGTGCCTTTGTAACCAATTTAACAACGTTTCTGTACACTAAACTGAGAAAAACTGAATTTTTTGTCCTAATATCCCAATTTTAACCCGGATTACTCAAAAACTACTTAAGGTACAGTTCTCAAACCTATTTTATTAGCTTTTTCATGTGAAAATACATATGAAATCATGGAATTTCAATCCTAATATACCTTTCCATAAGTTATGTACAATATTATTTCATTTTTTGCCCATGAACCATGTTGAAATCTTTCGATGGCTGTAACTCGCTAACGAAGCGTTTTTGGACCTATGTTTATATGACATTTTTTCATTGTTTTTAGTAGTAGAATATGCTATAGAAGTGGGGGGAGAACGTCATGAATCACCCTGTATATAACTTTCTGGAATCGCCATTGGAAAAATATAAATTCTTTGTTTTGTAAAATGTTACTAGAAGTTTTAGCTTAGACTAAAAACAAAAACAAGCTCTCATATTCTCATTTTATCAATTCGTTAATAAATAAGTAATATTCAGCATTTATTTATCTATTACTCTAAATTTATGTTTAGAGATCTAGTAATAATGATTGTAAGTATAATAAAATTAATTAAATCAGTGAATCAAAGCAAAATTATACTAAAAACATACAAGCTCCAATCCCATTGATACTGAACAGAAGGTATGGGTTTGTATAAGAATAAAAAAGCTAATTAAATATTTTTTTCAAATGAAAAGTACTGATGTCAATCTTCTGTTTTAAAGTTACATTTTAAGACAAACGCTTATGAAGTCGTTCATATTTTCTGGCAAACGTAACAAATGACTTTTATACAATGTGAATATGGACTCAGCTCTTATGAGAGCTAAAGATTAGACATTTATTAATGGGGGGAAACCATATTATAAAATAGGTACTGATGCAAATACAGTTTGTTATCTACAGTTCTCTGCAAGAGGTTGCTATCAACAGTTCTCTTCTTGACTGAATGAGGAGCAACTGTACACACTTTGTTATTTATATCACGATTCCTTCAAAAACCATTATTATGAAACCAGATTAACATTCTGAATATTGTTAATTTTACATACTATATGAGATTATTGTGAATACAAATATTTTGGACAGATAAGAACATAGACACTACATGATCACTTGTAAAGTAATCATTTCCGTACGGTTTCATGCCTTGAAACTGTTCGGACATAGTTTCACGTTTTTACAATTGAGTTTCCTGTAAGTAATTCTATGTGTAGTTTTCCACAAGAACTAATTCTAGAACACTGATTTAGAATTCAGTTAATTACTTGACCAATCCTGGTCCAATCTCTTCTCCATAGACTTGACCAATCCTGGGCTGTGCCCGAAGAAAACTGACATGCCCCCTGTCTTGAGGAGAGTGGTGGCGAAGAGGAAGGTAAAGGTATGACTTGCTTCACTGTGTAATAAAAGTCTTAGAACATCTCTCTGTTAATTCTGCAAACATCTGGGATTTTAATGGCACAATAAGTATAGTCCTCTTCGGGGCATTACTAAGAGATGTATCGATGATTCACAGCTTGATTACAGTAATATGTCGATTTTTCTAAGTATCATTCAACAAAGTAACACATTAGACAAAAACATAACATAACAACAAACACATGTGTTTGTCGCCATGGATTGTGAACAAACAGATATAGTGTTCTACACTCTTTTCCACATTGATAACCTGCCTAATATAACCCACCACTGGCCAGCTAACATGGCTCATACATTGATTTAAAATAGGATACAAACTCTTGAATAATGTATTTAATAATTTAGTTAGCAGCAAAGTCTGTTTTTACGTTATGACTGAATAAGTATATTATTTTAATCAGCAGTCTATAAGTTATCAAGAAATGAAATAGAATCTAAGTTCCAAAATTTAATATGTCTGTTATATTTGCATTATTTTCTCGTCCAGGGAGTAGTTGTCGTGGTAGTGCTCACTGTAGGCCTTGCTGAAATCTACCTGGCCCTCTCTCTGGATGACAAGGAAGAGGGGGGACAGTGGAACATCACCGTTAACTGGACTGTTGAAGGACAGTCATCTCATACTGCTTGGACACACTTCCTCTACCCTTCTCAGGTATTAAAAGACTAATTTTATCCCTTTACGTGATATTCAATAACTAAAATAGTCTCAGGAACTATTGTCTTCTTGTGATAAAGAAGAAGTGATAAAGGCAAACTGCTATATGTGTAACCTTGTCATGATGGGTTATAGGGAGATAAAAAATGTGAAGTTAATCAAAGTATTCCTTAAACTATTAACTTTACAGCTGAGTTGATTTGCATGAAAGCAAATACAAGTCAATTTTATTTATTTATTCTTAATTGACATGCTGATCGTCAAACGTCAATATGGGCTAATA
Source organism: Stictocephala bisonia (assembly GCA_035578905.1). Classification (NCBI taxonomy): domain Eukaryota; kingdom Metazoa; phylum Arthropoda; class Insecta; order Hemiptera; family Membracidae; genus Stictocephala; species Stictocephala bisonia. The sequence goes on from JAQJVL010004869.1 coordinate 20,908, forward strand.
TGAATTACGGTTTGGTGAACTGAAACTTTATTAATAGCATGTGAAAATTATCTTTTCATGGCAATTAAGATTTTTAGTTTATAATTAAAAAAGAAATAGATTGTTTAATTTGCCTTAAGGACACTATTGGTAACCTCCACACACATATTTATTCAAATATTGGCCACAGAGAATAAACTTGAAACACTGAAAGGACAGAATTTTATGAGTATCTATGGTATGAAAAACAACTTCCTTGGAACAAAACTACGCAACCCTATCACTAAGGAGGCATAATTACTGTTGTAGGGTTGTAATACATTAATATTTTCCCAAAAAATATTGTTATTTTTAAGGATAAAAATAAATTCGAATAGTATGACCTGATTCCACTCAAAGACACTAAATTGAATTCTTATTTTTTCTTCAGATATAGATCTTTGTTTTAAATGCAAAAATTTAAATATGCTGTGCAGTTATGACCGTTGACTTAATACTGTATTAGGAAAATGAATGAAACAACATAGAGATTGATAGCAAAACTAAATATCAAGTCAATGAAATTAAATAGGTATCATTATCAAATTTATGGTTTATGTTGTTAAAATGGTCAAATTAAGTTGAAAATCTAGCAAACAAATTCAAATTTAAGCTTTGAATATTTTATTATGGCTTTCATTCCAGAGTTACGATGCTGACTGGTTTAAACAAATTTGTTAGCAATGCTCAGACTGTACAAAAGGATTCTGCAAATACTAATATAAAATAATTATCTTTCAAAAATTAAATTAAAATACATAATCAATGTTCTGAATGTTATTTTTTTACAGGAATCAACTAAATTGTTGATTAACGCATCAATACCTGAGAATGAGTTTAATGAATCTTCTAATAGCATAAACAGCTATAAAAAAACACAACAATCAAAAGATAGGAACTACTTCATAGCTAACAAGCCTGAATTCGAAAAAATCGTAGAAGATAAAACCAACTTCATAGAGAAAATAGTTACAAGAGTTAAACGCAACAGAAAAAATGGAGAGATTTCAAGAAAACATATAAGAAAACTTCCAACCTCAGAGAGGGAGAGAGTTTTGATGAACATCTACAAGCCGAAGAACTATGAAAGAACTGATTGTGGTTTTAGCAGAGGGGATTAGTTATTAAAGATATTCTATTCTGAAAAGAATAAATAGGGATAGTTGACTTGCCTATGAAATGTCAATTTTACTTTATTGTTACTTTATCTACTTCATCTTTGTGAATGGGCAGATTAGAATGATCAAAACCATCCAACTTTAAAATTACACATTACTCATGGTTTTATGATAGTAAATATTGATACAACATATTTCAATAATTACTGACGCTGTTTTTTATAGAGCTAAAAAAATTGTAGCTTGGTCATTTGTACTTTTAACAAATTGTAATTGACCTTAAAAATGTTCAATAGTTTTGATTATTATACAAAAAGTATAGCAAACATGTGCTGGCTAAACTAATCCTAGAAATTATATTATGAAATGGAAAAAAAGAATTAAATGAAATAGAAAAAGACATTTTGTGACGAATTTGGTGTTTTTTGTACTCTTTTCCACCCAACTATATAAGTAATATTTGATTGTTTTCTTTTTTTAGTTTTGATAAAAATTCACTCGCCAGTTCACATGAGCCTGCAGGCCTGTGCATGAACATTATTTAACGAGTGAAGTACCAACCAACTGCTAGCTCAGTGTGGATTCGAACCTTGGACTTTGCCCTTAGCATTCCAAAGCCTTAGCCACTGAGCCACCACGCCGGCATGTTTACATCTAAAGATTGTTAAACTTTACAAACAATATTGTTGTTTTTATAGTTAAATTCATATTAAAAAAAAGTTACATACATACATAAAGTACACCAATATTAGAAATAAATTAAAAATATGAATGAAATTTTAGTTTAAATAATAATATAGTACTAACAAGGAAAAGAAAATGAGTGTAAATTTTTAAAGATGTAGTCATAAATCAAATTTCAATAAACTAAATCTAAGTAAATATTAAAAGATTATTTTGTATTCTTTTTAACTATTCAAAAGAATTTAGTGGATTAGTTATTGGAGAGATAGGACGAATTTTCAGTACCACTGACTTCTCTACTCACCTGAAGAAAGTGCCAGTGGTACTTAAAATTCTTGTGAGTATGTGATTCTTTTGTGTTTGTTACTACAACTCTGGTGTTAGCGAACTTGTCTTCTAAGGTAAGTTTGCTGATGTCCTATCTCTCCAATATCCTGGCCTAGTGCCCTTTAACCTAACCTAAAAGAATTTAATGAAAATGTACACTTTATAATGAGATTGTTTCTTTATGATTGGAGTGAACATTTTTAAATACAAGTATTATTACATTCTAATAACAAAGTCACAACACTTCAAATGCTTTGCCGTGGATCTAGCGCTCCAAGTAGCCGAATCATACAACTACACAAAATTACCGTTGTACTGCATTGTTTCTTGCAAAGAAGTGGAATGTAACAATAGAAAAAGTGCCATGACAGATTATAGACAAGTTATTTACTAAAAACAGCTAAAGATGTAAACAGTGCAGAGATACGCACTTCTCTACTCCTATCTCTTGGAGCGCTAGCGTCGTGCTTTTCGCCAATTTTCAACTGAGTGTCGCGACCATATTTTATTATAATGTGGTATTATCATTATTACCTAAGTCTTGAGCTGAAATCTCAAGATACCATTGTATTTTTTTCCAAACTACATTAAACAAACATCGTTTGAAAGTCTTACTACTTGGTAATACCACAGGCTAAGTCACGATACCGTACTTCCATTGCAATGCTGGGGAGCTAGCGTACCAAGTAGTCAGCCAGCACAATTATGCTGCATTACATTTTTATTGCAAAGGATCTTGCAAATAACTGGAATAATAACAATAGAAAAGTGCTGTGACAGATTATTAATCACCATTTATTTTAAATTTACTAATCCACAGCTGTGTGGATGTAAACAGTGCAGAGATACGCACTGCTACCGGCTAGCCGTGGCTAGCACTGCTAATGGATTTTAGTAAATGGTGAAAAAAAGGAAAGTGGCATCCTTGATAAACTGTAGATAGAAACACACATCAGCTATAGTTAGTGATATCAGATAATATTTCGGCGCCATTGGTCTCTTCCTCAGTCGCTAAACAACCTGATGCACTGTCTCTTAGGTAGATTTAATGAAATCCTAGATATAGAGGCCTAAATTTAACTTAGTAAATTACAGTAAAGTCTTTAATAGGGTTATCAATGGGAATCTCCTGTCAAAACTTTTAACAATATTGAATTACCATATGTTTAATCATTGCTTGATTGTTTCATAAATTTGTTTTCTGAATCTTATTTCGAATAGCTACAGAGATAAAAAGTAATCAGAGGCTGTTTTCTTATGGCCCGGCAAACGCCTCTGTCTCAGTTACAAATATTATATAAATAATGAACATCTTAATACATATGCAATGATAATTATTACGTTATCCCTGGGGAATAAAGGTAGGGACCGACAGGTTGCTACTTGCTGGTCCTGCCATCTGCTGGCAAACTGGAGAAATAACTACTCGACACTCATTCAGTGCACTATTAGATGGAACCTCTGTTTCTTTTCGCTGTGATAGTTAGTACATCAGCAAACCTATCAGAGAAAACAGGTCCACTAACACAACATATAGGAAAACAGGTATAAGAACAACACACAACGCTCTTAGTGCCACTGGCGACTTTATCTGGTGATGGGAGATTCTGGAGGCATTGTTCAGCAGTCAGTCTCATGCTAGAATAGAATCAGGATAAGAATAAATCTTCAATGGTATGAAAATAATTCATTAACTAAGTTCTCACTAACAACTTTATTTACAGATAAATATTCAGTACAAGTAAACGTCACACAACACAAATTTATTACAATATAAGCACAAAATGCACAAATATATTACAATACAAGTACAAAATGCACAAATATTATGGTGATTGATAAAAAGATAAATATTACAAAAACATGAGGAACAGTTCCAATTTGTATTAATCTATTTATTAGTTCAGTGTTTATTTATTTTTTTAATTAGTGAAGATAAATACGAGGAATGAAGTTTACACCAATCAAAGTTAAACTTCAAAATCCCTTATATTTTGTTGCTAACCTAAAACATTGGCAATTTTTGTATACATAAAAATCTCTAATAAAGAAGTAAAGTAATACTTCTATTCTTCCATACTTCGTCCCCCCATCTTCCTCTCTGTCTTCTATTCTTCCATACTTGGTCCCCCCATCTTCCTCTCTGTCTTCTATCCTTCCATACTTGGTCCCCCCATCTTCCTCTCTGTCTTCTATCCTTCCATACTTGGTCCCCCATCTTCCTCTCTGTCTTCTATTCTTCCATACTTGGTCCCCCCATCTTCCTCTCTGTCTTCTATCCTTCCATACTTGGTCCCCCCATCTTCCTCTCTGTCTTCTGTCCTTCCATACTTGGTCCCCCCATCTTCCTCTCTGTCTTCTATCCTTCCATACTTGGTCTCCCCATCTTCCTCTCTGTCTTCTACCTTTCTCTCCAGACCTATCATCGGTAATCTATTACTTCCCCATCCTTTTCGCATACCCTATCCACTGTATGCTTCTTCTTTCCATTGTCTCATGTAGTGGTTTCACTTTCAACCTCTCTCTGGTTATTTTGTACTTATCCTATTCCTCTTAATAATTTCATTTCAATTTCCTGTAATTTGCTTTAAATACCTTTTAAACATGTTCACGCTCTTTTTTCAATACTATCTACTGTGCTATCTATAACAAGACTGATTGAACAATTACATAATAATTTCTTTTCCAGATTAAATGGTTCCAAAAAATTGACACAAACTTTGCCCCAAATTAAACACTAAAGAATCAAAACTTTGATAATTATCAATTTGATTCCCAAATATGTTTTTTGCCATTACTCAAAAACTAGTAAAGTTATAGACACGCGGTTTTAACTAAAGTATTTTAAATTGTAATTTACATCTTTCCTGAAAATTTAATCAAAATCAGAGTAGTTTTTGGAAAAAAATCCTATTTTTGTATGTGTTTTGCCCATTAAAATAAAAAAACTAACATTTAATAAAAGTGAAAAATGGTCTGGAGATATTGGCTAAGTACATCTACTCGAATTTCATAAAAATTGATCCATCAGTTTGGTCCCCAGCGAACTGCACAACAGCGTCTTAGTTAAAAACAACCTTAATACCAGTCTAATCCAAATTATATAAAATTAAACAGTTCAAGATTATCTTTAAAGTATGACCATATAAGAAGACTAGTTGTACCCGCCCGCTTTGCCGGTCATAATCACAGATCAAATATTGATTTTGATTTTGTAATCAAAATGTGCAGCAAACTATCAATTTACACTGTATCAAATTTATATCCAGTTTAGAACAGCTGATGTTATGTATAATGTACTAATGCACTCAAATATTTTTAATTTTAAAATTTTAGCCTACCAAAATGTTATTAAATTTGTTTATTTTTTAACAGTTGTTAATCAAATAAGTCAATGACTTAATATAGCTCCATAAGAATACTATTGGAATTCTGGAATTCTGGCAAGTGAGTATATGGATGAATCAATGAGTATTGTGCGTTTGAATCAAATTAACCACTTTGATTCAAACGCACAAATTGAAAATCCAGCTTTACCTAAGGATGAAGGAGGTGAGCTACAGCAAAAAGTCATAGGGCCAAAGTTGTAGATCGTCTCAAATCAGACGAAGAAAATGGTGTTAGTTTTGCTGTAGAAGAGTCCAATTAGAGAAACACTATTTTTGGCATTTAAAATGTTTGGCACTAAAAAGGCTGCCATCTTGGATTTACATAGAATTTTTCAAAACCCCTTCTTATTGCACATCTACAACATAAGACCTTTGACTCTACAAAACTTTCAACCTCATAGGCTTAGTATTTGTTTAGTTACAGCGATGAGTGAGTGAGTCAGTGGTATTTGCCTTTTATAGGTATACATAGATGTATAAATAAACTTTATTGAGATTACATATGATGAATATATTCTAAAGAAGTACTGACAAAAAAATTAAAGGGTTTTTTATTTCATTATATGAAGTTAGGACTAAGAAGCCCTCTCTAACACTTGACCTGAGACCAACAGCTAAAAGATGTCTTCCAAACCACCACCAGTGACCAGGCAGACAGTCTGTGTGCAAGGATGGGATTGCTCAATAAGTCAGTCACCCATCCCAGAAACAGCCACGCTCGATATTAATTGGCGGCGTTATCTTGCAATAACTTTGGACCCCAAATTATGGTAAAGGTCAGGTCACCACCAACATTCTTATGTTTGTTTCAAGTTAAGAAAATTCACATAACTTATATGTGCAATGATACATTAAAATATTTTTGGGCAAAAATGGTGAGATTTTATTTAAAAATTATGACAATTAGTATTATCATTTAAAAATGACTTGCTATTGGTTAGCTATTACAAAGCAAATGTATCCAACTGTCAGTTTAATTATAGCAAAAATTGATTTGCTAATTATAGAGAATTAATTTGCGGAACTAATTTTCATTATTATTACATCAAATCTTTTAATAAGAAACGTTGAATCTTTAAACAACTTAATATCTAATCTTAAGCTCCAAATTAAAAAAAATCAAGCAATGAGATGCATTAAGTTTATACATATACTCCTATGCCTGCTGCCTGCTGCTTGCTACCTGCTGCCTGCTGCCTGCTACCTGCTGCCTGCTGCATTTCACGTCAAATAATTAAATCAAAATAGGGAAGAGCTATGAAAAAAATCTATGTACTATGGACAATGTATATTGGAAACATAATTTTAAAAAAATAGCTGTTATTGTGAGAAATAAAATATATTAATCATTCAATTGAAATATTTCTGTTTGATGATAAAGACACAACCTGAATACATTAAATGTGTGTGTCAACAAAACAAAAGTCAACAAAACAAAAGTCAACATTATTTAATGCATCATTTTCTAAAAATCAATACACAATTATTTTAAAGAAAAACTTCATAAATGAAAAAACTTCAGGATAAAACTGATTGAAAACACAAGTCCTATTTATCAAACAGGAAAACATTGAGGGCGAGTTATAAATAGAAGGTTTAGCAGTGTGTCGACTCAGTGGGTTGGTCTTAATTGACACAAATCCAGTTCATTCAAAACGGTGATTTAAGCCTCCCCCGAGCCGTTGCTGGGCAACACCCACCACCCCCGTCCACCCACACCATTCACCATTGATGCAGGCAGCCATTCCACTCCTCTCTTGTTTACCTACATGCTTTCTCTACAATTCTCCTGCAGCTTTTAAGGCAAGTCTCTACTTATTGTACACTAAAGATTTTTACACAAGTGCTCATGGACCCATATGTATTATTTACAGCTGATCTGCTCCTCTTAAAACAACAAGTGAAAGAATTCCGTCCATCTAAAAACACATTATTTCATCTGGTATTTCAAAACAGTATTCATTAACTTTGGTAGAGAGTTAAAATAGAATAACTTTTTTAGTATCAATTTTGTTAAAAATAAAAGATTATTGAGAACCTTTCAAGAGATTATGAAAAATAGTATATTTGTACAATATAACCGTACAAATGGTAATTACATTATCATATTAGCAATTATTTATACATTAATAATTAATTAATCTACCCCTAAAAATTAACTAAATTTACTTTAAACAAATTTGTAAATAATATAAAAATATACTGACACCTATTGATTAGCTGGGTAAATAAAATAACTAAGTATGTATTGTATCTTATAAAAAACCCTTAAGGGTGAGAACTCCAAAGCTTAAATACCATGAAAAAGATTTCGTTAATAATTGGTATATAGATATCTACTGAGACCTTTTTTTCTAATTGTTTTGGTACCCACAGCATTACTCTGATTATACAGTGATTTATCTTTGATATTTATTATGGCTTTGCCACAAAAAGGTTAACTTACTATTTAAGGCCTGTAGACTAATCACTGATGATTCATTCCTCTAACTAGTTCTTCAGAATGAAAAGAATATATTAACTTATTTTGCCATATGTTTAGTCATTCAAAAAAATCATAACCTCAAATGAATTTGAGGCGGTCGTTTTTGGACATTTGTAAAAGTATGTATTTTTTGTAGTTTGGGTAGTTAAAGGAAAATCATAACAATTATTATAAAATTGAAACAATACACTATTTTGATCAGTATTTTTGTAGGAACAACGACTAAATGTTGGATGTAATTGAATGTGATAAAAAAGATACCATAGTAATAATAATATAATTTCAAATTTAACAAAGATAGAAAATTTACAAATTGGATTTTTCAAACTAAGAAGAAATAATAGTATTACAATGGTACTAGATAAATAAATTAAAAACCCCTAGATCTATTTACATTTTATCTATCTAGTTTTGTTTTATATTTACTATTTATCTAATGTACAATTGCTTACAATTCAACGTGAGATAACTGAATACACATAAACATTTCTTTTTGTAACCAAAGACTTCTAAGAAGGCATCAAGAAAATACAAGACTAAGATTGATATAGATAGGCTGCTTAAAAAGCACCTGTGCGAGAGAGATGTTTTGCTTACGACATGAACCTATAAATGTTCCTTTTCCTGCAAAATGATATTCGTTATATTAGATGTAATAGTATTTTTGTGGGCTAATCATATAAGTCTATGTTCAGAGTGCATAAAGTAATCGTACACAAACACTCACACACACATATACACAAACACACAAGTGGTTTGAGTAGTGAAAGTGAGATAAATAACTACTCTTCCCCCCCTGTGTAATTCCATTAAAAAATTGCCACAGCAGCTAGGAAGAAGAAAGGCTGTAGTCTGATGGCACAGTACCAAGCCCCACCCACTATGTCATTAGCATCAGTTACCATTGGTCGGTTTAGTTAAGACTAACAAATCAAATTTAGAATTATTACATTAAATATTTTTTTAGTATTCAAATAACAATTATTAATAATAACAATTATACAATTAATAATAATATACAATAAATAGGTAGCAACTAAACAAACTTGTACAGTTTATTAAAGTTGTTTTTTCAACTAAACACTTTTACGGAAGTTGAACACTCGAAGGTGAAAGTTAGTTATGCCAGTGATGTAAAGCAGCTGAGCGGTGGAACGATTCCCCTCTGCTATAGAAACCTGCTAAATATAACTTGTAGGTAACTTTCTGTCCGGCACAGTTATAGTACATTTCTCTATCTTCTAGGTTCATTAAGTTTTGGATGTTATTGATGATTTAAAAAAAATTTAATAATATTGTTTTAAACACCACAGTTTATACTTAATATATATTCAATTTGAATTTCCTTTGAGACTATATCAGAAGATACATATTTAATTGTAACTAATTAAATCTTCCATTAAGTCAGAATCCTACATTTATATCCAATCCATTTTAGAATCATTTCCAAGTATTTATTTTCACTTTGAAATCCCGTTGTTGTGTAATTAGTGTACAACTATTTTTTAACAGAGTATCATTAATATTGGACTACATGACTGTCTTAAGTGGAATGAACATTCCTTACAAGGAGTGGATTATGATGAGTCGCTTTCATACAGGTCCCTATTAACATGACCGCTATTATAATTGACCAAAACATAGAACTATCTTCCTATATCTTATATAACAAACACTTTCTATATTAAAACTTTCTACAACATGCCATGGTTAAGATAACTCAGGGGTTTATTACAGTAGGAATTGAATATGTTTTGATAGGAAATTACTAGAGGATACGGCCGGCAAAACGATACAGCATGCTAAACTGTACGAGCCACTCTGTTCATACAACCCACCCACCCTCCCAGATACATGGTCGTATATTGACCCACATACCCATCCTTCCTCCCTCTCATCCATGCAACACCTTCCTTGAGACTACTTTTTTTGCCAAAATACTTGTATTTTTATATAATATTATAATTACGTCTTTGAGATTATCAGGCTCAAAACTGAAGTGCGTAAACCTCAATAGTTCTTCATTTATCACATTCTTAAGTACTAATCATTATAATGCTAACTTTTGAAAAACTATCTTTTCCTTCTTTTATTTAATTGTAAATTAAATTCATTATTCGAATTCAGTATAAAAACATGCAGATTGACCCACTGTATAGCCTAAGCACAGGCGTCATGCCCATGTAGGCTAGTTTCCTTTAGTTTTATATTGTATATATTCTTTGTTTATTTTTTTACTATTGTATTATTGCTGTATGTATACTTCTCTGTATTCTTTTATGACAAACTAGAAGCAATAAACTTATTTCAATTTCATTTTACAGTGGTAGAATATAACTCTGTATTTTGTTCATATGTACGTGCAGTGGAAAGATTGATCAAGTAGAAATAGTAGTAGTCGGAATTGGCAAATGATCATTTATCTGATTGCAGAGTCAAAACTCCAGCTGTAATCACGTATTTAAGGATTTCCCATTGAACACTTTTTTGAGGAGATTATGTGGTCTCCATTCAATTAGAGAAGTAGTCGTTGAATAGTTGTAAAAAGTTTTGTGACGGGAAATCAATGTTTAAACACTAAGATACAAGTACTTTGTACTTTTGAGTTTATTTATTTTAAGATTTTAAAGTTTAAATCCATGATAGGTAGAAAGTACATCTACCTATCATGAACCTGTTTAATGAATGAAATGTTCATATTAATCTGTTCAATTAATATTTAAACAAAAATATATTAATAGGGGTCTACTCACCTACGTAGCTTAAAGCCCTGGGTTTGATTCCTCAAGTGGAGGATGAGATGGTATTCCCAGTATTTGCCCAGCATTATGAAGCAATTAAGAAGCTACAACTTCAGTAAAAAATCTCTTACAGTGTAGACTTCATTCTAGACAGTATGGCCACCTTAAATCCAATTCGACTTGAAGTGTCACATAGACAATGTTTCGGCTAAGATGGCTGAAGGGCTTTTTATTATTCGTTCCCTAAGGAAGCAGGTTAACCCGACGTCCTTCTCTTCATTTATTGGTCCCACATACATTGCCATTTCAGCTATTGTATTCAATTGTGGCATAATGTTGGATAATAATCCAAACTTTTTGTAGTACAAGAAAAGAACCATTTGGTTGATTTGTGGAATACCAGCTAAAACTCACTGCAAGTCATATTTCATAAGTCTGGTTGTCTGGTCCTTGTTTTCTATGTATGTTCTGAAAGCTACCAGAGAAAATATTAACCGATTACCTACAACGGCAGACAATCAACAGTATAATACTGAGTGTAAGAGTAAGCTAAGTATTAAAGATGTGTGTACACCAGTGCAACTAATAATTTAGAACATCAGGGTATCAGGATGTATACTGTTCTATCTGATTATGTTAGGGAATAAATGTAAGTTGTTTCGTAAGAAACTATTAATAAATGAATGTATTTAGTGAGTATTATGATGTAATTAAGTCAGTTCTGTAATATGTGTTAGTAATTGACTAGTTATACTTTATGTAAAGATTTTTGACAAATAAACACTTAAATCTTGAATTAGAAATAATCCCTGTCTGTCCCAACTTTCAGAATCAGAATATATCTTTATTTACAAAATCATAAAGAAATGTACTGGCGTCAAAGGTACAAAAGTATAAAATGTTGAGGTTTCTTGCTTTACATCAAAAAATTCTTGCTTTGTATATTTTGGTTGGTCTATCAGCCAGGAATGTAGTTTTATGTGAAGATCTCTCCCTCTTAGGTGTTTTAGATGTTCTGGCAGTGAGATGTAGATTTTTGCCCTACATAGGACGGTTTTTTGGTGTATTTGGTGGTGTGATGCAGGGGAAGATGGTAGTCCAATGCTCTCCTTGTGTTGTAGGGATGGATGTCATTGCCCCTCGGCAGTTCCAGTTGGTCCGAATGTGTAACCACTGCATGTATGTAGAGGGCTGTGACTGTCAAGATCTTAAGTGATTTATAGGCTTCTCTGCAGCTATCTGTTGGGCCCAAGTCAGCCAGTGGTCTTATGGCTTTCTTCTGGAGAACTAGAATTCTGTTCAGGTTGTGGTCTGATGTTCCCCCCCACAGGATTATCCCATACCTAATTTGAGATTCTACCAGGGCGTGGTAGGCTGTTTTAGCTGCTGCAAAGCCTCTGACCCACTTCATTCTTCTTATTACATAGATTCCTGAGCTGAGTGTTTTACTCAGGAAATCAACGTGATTTAGCCTCAGTTCCTTCTCATATCTAACTTGTCTATGAGGTTTCCCAAATCCCTCATAAACATGTTCCTTGATCCCATGTCTTTTCTCTAATTTCTTTAGCTACAGTTGATGATGTTGTTTAGCTATATATTTATAAGTTCTATTTAAATATTTTATTGTGCTAGTAATCCTACATTTTTTTAGTAATCATGTTTTTGTTATTTACTTTGAATGGTAATCATCTATCTAAATTTATCCTTCGTTACTGTTGATATATTTTATAGTTACTTTATATAATTTATTTATTTATTTTTATTCCTTTATTCATATTGCTGTGTTATTGTTTATTTTTATATAAGCCTGTTGTTAGTTCTTTTTAAAACATTTTAATACATAGAGTAAATTCATAAACTCTTGCTACGCTTAAGTCTTCTTGTAATGTTGAGACGTCTGTTGGAAATAAAATAAAATTAATATATAGCTGTTAAAGGCTTAACATTTTCTTTTAATGAATTTTGATTTTTTTCAGATAGAAACAGACAAATCTGATTTTTTAGCATTTCTTTACTGGTTCAATGACTGTTGGATTTTATACAGGCAAAAACTTCCTCTCTCCCCCATCAAAAACTGTTAATGTTTTTGACTTGACATCCAAACCAAAAGGTAAGAAAATGTTCACCTTTTTTCTATTTTGAAAGATTATACATTTAATCAAAATAAAATTAAATCAAAAATCTATTGTAAACAGATACAATAGAAACTAAAGAATATGATGTGTGAGGCTATATTTCATTATATTTTGGACAGCAAAACACTATTAAAACTAATATAATTTTTAAATGTTTAATAAATTATATTTGATCTTTTGTAAAATATTATTTGCTTTAATCCTTTAAAAATTATAGACTCTGTGTGCGTAATGTAAATGTGGTATAAAAGAAGTAAACAATGTTTTCCAAAAATCTTATTCTGGAGTAAGATATTTTTTCCCTCTAATTTACCTTTTATTTTTTGTAAGTGACATTTTCGTTTTAATTATTTCTAAATTTAGTTTTTTACAGCAAAATAACAAATGTAAATAGAAAATAAATTTTTCAATTATTGCATTCTAGAATAGGAGTACCAGATGGAGTCTATTACGTTGATTAAAGATGATACATGACACTCAATTTATAAATAAAAAGTTATAATTGAACCATCAGTTTTTATTTATGCTTTAAATAATATTGCCCAGTTTTATTACTTCATAACTTTAAACACCCACTACTCAAGTTAATGGCAAAATTTAAAGTCAGATTACCCGATTCCTTAGAGAGATGTTAACCGAGTGTTCAAAATTCATGAAAAAGCCATGTCAATTGTACAACTAACAATTTTAAGCAAAGCGGGAAGTAGTACCAGTCCAAGTTCCATAGTTCTAAAAATTGACCAAGTTTACATATTTTTTTACGCAAAGTATATATCTTATGTAAAAAAAGATAAGTCCTGACTCACTCACTGACTAATTCAACATCACCCAGCAAAACCAATATGAGATAGATACATGAAAATTAGTACATATGTTTATCTTATGCCCTAGAGGCGCACTAAAAAAGGATTTTTCGAAATTCCATTCCTACAAACAGGAGGGGTACAAACAGCCCCTCAACATTTCATTTTTTTAAGAATAACATTGGGTTGATTTTAGTAAATTAATAACATCTGTTTTGTAAATAAATAAACATGTTTATTTTGTATGTTTGACATTATAGTATTGATGCATTAAAAGTTTGATCCTCAGCTGTTAAACAAAAATAAATGAAATGAACATGTTTGAAATAGTCTGAGTAATACCATTGTGTATTTATACTAATAAATAGATAGCAACGTAGGTAATGTAAGTATTTCACTGTAAATAAATTTAATATTGTGATTTTACGTTATACAGTTAATCTACTAGTATTTTTAGTCAAAAGTCACATGCCGAGGACGAAGGCTGAGGTGTATAGCGCGCAGCGAGAGTTAGGGTTGGCATGCGAAGCGTGCAGGGATGTCCCCTAGTTAATATATAAAATCCAAAATGATGATTCACTAATCACAAAATCTTCGCAACCACTGAACAAATTTGGATGAAATTTGAAGGTTGGTTAACTTTTGCATCAAAGAGACCCACTAAGAAAGGAATTCTCGAAATTCCATTCACAGGGACTAGAAACAGCCTCTCAACGTTTACTTTTTTTCATAAGAGTAACACTGGTATTAATTTAAGTTAAAAATATATTTCAAACAGCTGATAAAAAAAATAAAGAATTAATACAGCACAAAAGCTCATCATTGTGAAATTCTTAAGGTAAATTTCTACTAGCTCTGGTATGATTGCACTACTTTGCATCTTCCTTTAGTATATATATATATATATATATATATATATATATATATATATATATATATGTGGTTTTCTATACTATAAAACGACTAAGTGTTTAAATTGATGTGATAGATAGTCCGTGATGCAAATCACGGAGGAAAGGATAAGCAAGTTTATAGAGCCACCTCTTAGCGAAGCAAGGGCTGTCAGCTAATCTTAATATATGATTAACATACTTAAAACTTGAATTCTATAGAAACTTAATTAATTTAATAAAGGCAATTTATGTTGTACAGTGCTTTAATAAAAATCTTTTATTCACAAGAGGTAATTCTGCATGCTGGTGACTTTCTTAATATTTCATTAGGAAATTGATTTATTGAGAAAATCAGGCTTAAATTGTTGATTCCATTTCAAAACAACTCAATTAAATATGGAAAACTTGGTAAAAATTGTAGATCATTATAAAGTTCTTAAATGTTAAAAAAGTAATACTTGTTGAAGGCAAAAATCTGAATGTTAAATTTAACTTCTTATTGTGTCTCTTTTTTGAAAGATGATTTATAAAAAAGTAAGTTTACTTTTCTTATCAAATATATTAAACGTTCTGATAGTTCCTCTTCTTATTTCTAATAATATCTTAATATTTATACTTTAAAGTATTTACGATTTATCAAAATGATTTTATTCCAGCGAAATAATCCTGAATAGATCTAATAAGCTAAATAGGAAAAAAAATTGGGAAGATGGTATATTTAAAGTTAATGGTCTCTTAATTAGCATAGGCTATTATGTGTTGGTAGACAAAACAAGTGAATGTCATACAACACAAATTTACTACAGTATAAGAACAAAATGTATATAATACTTGAACTTTTTGAACTTATAGTATTATTTTTATTCAGATTTGAAATGCCGACACAGCTTATGCATATTTTAAGGCAAATATAAACGATAACTTGAGTGTAGGGTGAGTGGGAATGACCTGTGTAGTCTTGTTAATAACCGAATGCAACTTAAGCTCAGAAAGCACCATTGTTAATAGCCCCATAACCAGTGTAACTAAGAGACCTACAGCTTTATGTGGATCCTGAACCCCATAGTATTGGTCTTATTTTCGGCTAATTGACAAGCCTGATACTTGGTTCACTTCCCTACACAACATTCAAGGCCTTTACTACCATCCAACACCCCAGACTTCTTTAGTAGTGTCCACGTCGATGGCAACCATTGAGCGAACACCATGTCGATATTAAGAAAACCGATCATATAACTATCACTTACAATCTCCACAACACTTTGTTCCCAAGTAATTGCGTTACAGCACTGCACCAGTATAGCTGACTGCCACTTGTAAATTTGTGTTGCGTGACGTTTACTTGTTGTGTATTTACAATGGTAGATTTTTATTATTTAGTCATTTACAAAATGATTTTATGCTTTTAGAAACCAGCCAGGATGCTTTACACCCATACTCAACCAAAGAAAGAGCAGCTCGAATTACTTTATATGTAAGTATATCTATTTTATATAAAAAAATCTTAAAATATTACCACTGATCCATGACTATTTTCGTTTCTCCATTTAATGGTCATCTGATTTTCACTCGCAGCATTTATTTTGGATTCAAAAACTTAATTCATTCAGGATTCTCACTCCTTACTTCATTTTAAATGATCCTTATTCTTCTATATCATTGACTAACACATCTCGTTCATCTTGCCCTCACATAGTATATCATTATCTTTGTATAAGTTCCTTATTTCCATATTAAGTTTTATCTTCCACTTTTTATTCAACTTTTTGAGACCGAAAATCTTGTTCTAAAAGGTAATGAGTTTTTTAATTTATGACTTTCTGAAAAAATTAAATCTTTTATTAACATTTCAAAAATTAGATAAGGTTTTTTCCTATGGATTACTGATAAACCTTGCTTTAATACAATTAACTGAATTCAATTGCCAGGTCGGTAGCATAGTTGGTTAAAGTCCAACTTTATAAGCATGATGGAGATAAATATTTAAATCATAAGCTAAATTTATTTATTTATTTGAATTCAACAATTTTATAATACAGCTGAAGCCAATTGCATTATAACATTAATATTAAATCTTAGAAGATATAATATTTACTAAAAGATATACCAATCACAACAGTCCAAGTAAAATTTATAGATCTAATATAAAGAAAAACAGACGATATAACAACAGTAGAACAAAACAACTAAATTGAATGGAGAAACAAACTATTCAAATAAACAAACTAAATAGATGAAGACAACAAACTGTGCGAAATAACAAGTAAGACTACTACATTAAACATAAAACTATAATACGACCAAATGAAAAATATTTCAAAATGCAATATAATTTAGTTGAGGAGTTAATATGAAATATTCATTTTTGAAATAAATTTTCAATGTGCATAACAAGTTTAGCCCTGAAACTAAGAGAAGAACAGTTAAATATGTCAACAAACAACGAGTAGATATTATAAAGTCTAACTAGTGTGTTTAGCGGAGAATATAGTAACCGACGTTAGTGTGTGAATATTGCAGACTGAACAATGCAGTAGAGCGGGAGTTGGGGCGAGGAACAGCAAAGTCCAACATAGATAACAGGGCACTATCATCTAGCACTCCGTTCACCAGGTTATGGAGATAAAGTAACGTACTTACCTTACGCCTCTTGGACAAGCTATCGACATAAAAAATATTGAGCAGTTCTGAGTTTGGAATTATGTGTGTATAGTGACCAAATGTTTTGTAGTACAAACATCGCAAAAACTTCTTTTGGACACTTTCTAACATTTCAGAAAGATAACTTAAATGAGGGTGCCATATGATAGACTCATACTATAATTTCAATCGTATTAATGTAAAATAAAGCAGCTTAATGAAATCAGAATTTTGTTTAAATATCCTGTTCTCTTGACAAACTCCAACATTGAAAATGCAGTACTACTAGTAGAAATAACATGATCAGTGAATGTAAATTACGTATCAAATGTAATTCCCAAGTCCTTAAAAGTTAATTTTCTGTTTAACTGATGCACACCCATTCTATAATCAAAACAAATAGCACTGCCAGCAGTTTTCCTGTTGCATGAAACTATCTCACATTTTTTTACATTAAACTTATGATTTTGTTTACTCCAATCGTTTAGAGCATCCCTGATGAATCTTGTGACAATCTGTCACATTATTAATGCTATTAAAAATCTTTAGGTCATCTCAATACAAGAGAACTTTACTGTGTTTAACGCAAGAAACAGTGTCATTTAAATAAATAATAAACAAAAGTGGTCCTATGTTTGATCTTTGGGGGTCCCTGTATCCACTAAAAACTCTCCCGAACGAAATCCCGCATAACTGACATACTGTTTTCTCTTTTACTAATAAGAACAGAAAAAATGCAGAGATTTAGTTGTTACCCAAAAAATGCAGTTTAGAAAGTAGAGACAAATGATTTAATCTATCAACCGCTTTTTCAAAATCTGTATAAACTACACCAACTTAAACATTATTATCAATGTTTTGAATTGCAAACTGAGAAAAATTTAACAATTTAGAATTAATCTTAGAACTTAGGCTTAAGTGGCCGGTGTCATAACTAGAATCTATATTTTCCGGTGACAACTGTGTCAAGGTACTATCTACAATATTTACAAGATGACCAGATGTTTCGTCCATACTGTGATGTGGCATCCTCAGTGGTTTCTCTGAGAGAGTTAAAATAGTTTTTAAACTGTTAAATTATTTATGCCTTCCTTCTGTTTAGACAATGTAATTTACTAATATATTTTTAGAGAACATCATTAACATCATGTAATGTACAGAAAGCATATTAAAGCGCCGTCCCTAAATTACGTAATGCTAAAATCGGGCTTTGTAGACACCTCCCCCCTGTGTAACGAACTTGTAACGGTAATACCAAACCTCCCTGAATAATTTTACAAAACGCTGTGCCCCCCATTTTTGTAATCTACTTTCAAGCAGATCATGATTTATAATAGTCATTGTTTTGATATTGTTTCGTATATTTTCTAATGGGGGAGAATATATTACTAACTTAAAAATCTTTTAAAAAATCTTGTGTTTTTAGGAAAAATGGTTAAATTTTGTAACTGAATCCAAACAAATTGTTGAGGTTAATAGTTACATAACGCCGCATAGAAACCTACCATCCTCCCCATAACGGTGTATAACACTGCTGACAACCCCCTCTCTCATAAAGGCGTTACATAATATAGGTTCTAGATAATAAGCCCTTAACCAGGTTCTAGACATTGAACAAATCTTACAAGTATCAAGACTGCTTGCTGACCTATCAATGTTTAACTTTGTTTTGAAAACCTGACAAAGTGTTCCTTCGATTAAAATTTCTTACTAGGACTAAAAATTAGCTTCAAGAAATAATAACAATTATTTAACCACAAATTAAAATATACCCTAGATTATTATTCAGATTTAATTATACAAATATTCTGGTCTGTTGCATTTAGGGTTAAAAAGGTCAAATAACATTATTTGTCAACAACCTTTATTACTGTTAGTGTTTGTAATATAATGGAAATGAGTAAAACTTTTAATTTTACAGGTGGTCTTGGCGATGGTGGTTTTAACAGCAGTCTCCCTTCTGCTGGGAGAGGCTTTCGGTCTGCAGTGGAATTTATGTTCTAAAGCACGCAACAAAACCTTTCAAGACTCCCGATATCAGTGGCCTTGGAACTGGAAGCATGATAAACCCCCTTTATCTATGTCAGAGTCGTTTAAAGATCGCTGGAACACCTTATCACTCCCAGAGAAAAGAAAAGAGCTGTTACGAGCCACCCTAGGAGAATTGGATTTGTACGATGTCTATGACATCTCAAACGATAACAGTATTCCAGTAGATTCTGAAGAAAATACCTAATCTTTCACTTTTACAATGAATTTTGTTGCTAAATAATGATTGATTGATGAATATATTGTCAACTTAAAATAATAATTGTTAAAGTACAAAAGCTGATAACTGAAATCAAAATGTTTATTTAGTAAAAATCTAGAACTTTAGCATACATATTATTTTAATTAGTACGAGCAGAAATAATAATGAGAACAAGTGCCAATCAAA
>JAQJVL010004870.1:0-40531 GCA_035578905.1 Stictocephala bisonia
TTTAAAATTTAAAAAGGAAAAAAATAAAATGTAACTTTTTTAAAATAAAAATGATAAAAGACTCATTTTGTTTAGTTTTGAAACAATATTAAACTTGAACATTTATTTTTCAACCCAATTCCCTGGGTCTTGTATGCATTGTTTTTTCATTAAAAGTTTAAACAAATAACCTCTAATATCTTAAGTTCATCATAAAAACCTATTATTTTTCAAAATACACAATAAAACTAGAAGCATAATTAATTTCATATGTTATATGAGTTGTAAACAGAATGGAATATTTCCAAGGTGTTATTTATCAGGCAGGAAGTGATAAGAAAGGGGATAAACAAAGGTGGATCTCAGGCAGAAAAGACTACTGGACTCTTGAACAAAAACGGAATGGCTTTAATTCACTGCCTTTGCATGTGAAATCCTATTCATTAACCCTCCACATGATGACTATTTCACTTTAAAATGATAAGGCATTTTCAGGCTAATTGCATGTTTTCCTTAAAAAATTACCAAAAATATAGAAATCATTGAGAAAATACCAAGTGTTGTACATCAAAATGTTCATAATAACATGCTCTACAAGTTAGTAATAAAAATACAAACTTACCATTATTATTATTACCAAAATTTTTTTCTTCTTAGTCGGCAGGGTGATTTAAAAAAAAAAGTTCCAACTTTGAGGTGGAATATATATACACTAATTTGTTGCAGTAAAAATTCCCAAATACCTAAAATGTTCCAAATTTAATTGTGAGTTGAAAACATATCACATGAACAAAAAAAAAAAACAAAAACTAACACTGAGAACTTTTAAAAATGTAAAAATGTTCCGATGGTAAATTTAGACTATTATTATAATACTTGAAATATTCAAAGTTTTTTTCTCAATAAACCACTTATAACTGTTATTATTTTGATTCAAATAGAAGCCTAAAAGTATATTATAAACAAAAAAAATTAAACCGTGTGAAGAAATATATAACCCTTTATATATGTATATATATATACATATATATATATATATATATATATATATATATATATATATATATATATATATATATATATATATATATATATATATATATATATATATATATATATATATATATAAGTCTGTTCCTATGTCACCTGACTCGTTACTTACATCACTGTCACTTGCGCCGCTAAGATCATCTAAACACTCCCTAATCGCACTAGAACGGCTTAGTTCACTCATAATAAAACATAAACTAACACTACATACGAGAATAACAACAATAAAAACAGTAAACAAACATGTACAGCATATAACAACAGCAAATCAAAACAGCTACTGACACACTACAGCTGGACACTACGCAAGATAGCAAACCCAATCAGCTGTTTGTTATAGCCCCACTACTTCCAAAGACTTCCAAATATCGATTCCTGTTATACTGGTGGAAAGGGAATTTATTCCTCTTTAATACTATATAACGATCAAGATTATTGCGTAGCCGGTTACAGTTGTAATTTTACGAAAACTAATAGTCGCACAGTGCGACTCTATCAGTACAGAAGGGTCTAACTGAGTCGCACCATGCGACTTTATCATATGGAGGGTTAATGTTATCTGTCACTTTTCAAGTGCTAATAAGGAAGTGGCCAGACTATGAGCAGTATTTTCTGACTTAGATATTTTGTTTATCTCGTGGCCAAATCACATACTGATATGGAATTGGCCTTCTATGGGCAGATATTTTATTTATTTATTTTTTTTTTTACAAAAAATATATTGTTTATCTTGTGGACATGGATGTCGTTTGATTGTTCTGTTTATCAGATCTCACACCTGAAATATTTCTGATATGAAAACTATCCGCAGAACCAAGATTTTCCAGTTCTTTTGTCAATAACCAATAGAACCGAGAATCGAATTTAGGGACTGAACCATCCCTAGATTCAACAATCCTTTCCACACAGGAACATGCCCAATATTCAGGGTGTTCCACAATTGAGTATAAAATGGCACCATCTATGCAGTTCTTTTCATTGATACACTCTTGTAGCGTTGAGTATATTCATGACATTAAACTGTTTGTAAAATATCAAATTGATAGCATCTTCACATGTGGTGATAACCACAGATATAATACAAACATAAATGATATAGCGGTGGTTTGACTAACTACAAGTCTTAACACACTACTATATGTCTTCAGAACTATAAACTTCATTACTGAATATCATAATGGCCAGCAGCAATCCTTTAATCCCATCTCAAAATATTGTATAACAACACCTTTAACCACCAAACATTCTTCAGATTCTATTAATAGATAACAGAACTAGACTAGCACTGCGAAATTCCCAACGGCTCATTCCCCACCAAAAACACAAAAAAATTTAAAAACATGTCACAACTGGAGATTTCAAATATATCATAATAGTAGCTTTACAATATTTCGAGCAACTTGAGTCTTTGACTTCAGAACATTGATAAGTGATTTCTTACAATACGTATTTGAAGATTTATTTAATTTTTATGTTTTGTGCAGTTACCATGCCAATTGTTGATGTTCAGTTAAGTCCGTTTGTAACTTCCCCGAGTCAACATCTCAGTGTTCAATAAACCTGTTCTTACTCCAGAAAAAGTAAATCCAAATATCAATATAATAAATTAATCTCAATCAAAATTATCTATATTGTCAAAATAAAAGTTACTGTTCACCACATCAATCATTTTATTTATTATTAATTCATTCTTTTGTTTTATCTAGACCTAATAGTTCAAAGTTATTTACCAATCAAAATTAATTTTTAACAGTCACTGTATCAGTAGTATTCGCTGTACAGTTAAAACATCATTCATCATTAAGTAAGTTTGCAGAAATATGAAGAAGAAACTTGCCTTTATGACCAGTAAGTTATGCAATGATATTTAGTGGAGCTTTGATCATAGTGACTGAATTAATTTATCCTCCAGCTAAGGATTAAATCATGATTCAGTGAACAGTAGGCCTACTGATTGACGAGATTCTACTGTACTGTACTTTTTTAATAATATTTCTTAAAACGTTAAATGCCTACATTTTACGGTAAATACAAAACAATATTAATAAACTTACATTAGGCAAATTGCCAATCTCTCCCTGCCTATGACTCCCTCTGTAGTTGGTTTAATTTGTTTGTGTGTCTTCGTTGATCAGGGATAACACCTCTTCAGATTAAGGTATTTGTTAGTTGGAAATACGTTCTAAATCTCTCATCGCCAAGCTCCGAGTCCATCATTAGACGATGGAACTCACCATATACCTTTTTGTTAATGGGATGTACCCAATGGGTTTTGTTACTTACAGAGTACAACAACAGTACTAACTCATTATTATTGCTTGGACTATATTCTGATAGCCACAGTTTTTTTTTTTTTTTTAACTGCTATCGCGCTACGAGGCACTAAGTACTGATATGATTCTTACTTCATAGGTCAAAAATGACTGAATACATGACATAGTGTGACCGCGGTGTACAAAGGCCTTAAGATTTTATTGTCATGAAAAGCCTCTTTACTTATAATTTTCCTTTTCCAAACTTGCAAGAATTTTGTTTCATTGGTTATAAAATAGTGATTCCATATCTTAGTGTAAAATACATTTTATTTTATAGATCTTGTAATTTACAACAAATTGTTGAATTTTTTGACATTATCGAATTTTGGCAGGTGAATCACATATGATGGCTTGTGCTGTTCTAACTTCATTGTCATCTAGAAATTTAGTCTCACATATCTTGGTGGGAGTAAAAAATGAGTTCAGTCCGAATCTCTTACTCGTACTTATCTAAAAAAAATATTTGCTTACAAAAAAATCACAAGCAAAAATAGTTAATTTTATACTTTAGACATGTTTATTATGTTCCTTATTATTCTAGTGAGTCTTCGCAACAATATACAATAGATAGGCATCCTAAATAAGTTATTTTTTTATGTTTTTCCAAAGGGGTACTAATAAATTTTTCATTTTTACAAATTTAACATATCATTTTTGTTTAAACCTGTAGACAAGAACTGGTAAAGAGGTTTATGTAAAATTAAATATATAATCCCTCTATGTATCTAATTACCATTTGTTTGGCTATGTAATTTTGCATGAAATAACCAAATATCACTTATTACTCGCCATACCACTGTTTTGGTATGGGTATCAAGACAGGTTGCTGAGCACGTTAGGGTAGTTTGAAACAAAAATCCTTTTTTATGTGTTTGGTAAGCCCAAATACTGTTAGGTTTGCTGGATTTTACTTCTTCAGGTACCCCTTGAGATGTCACAGCTGACAAAAATTTACAAAATGAAATTATAGACAGCTCTTTTTGAAGATGGTGTAGCATTGAGACGGCACAACTGGTCCAGATACTTGGCATCAGGTAACTCAAAACTGCTCAGTTAAATTCATTTTTTAGATAATATGAAGGTCTTATTTAGTATACTATAATTTTAGTGGATGTAGAACTTTTTTATATTCAAATTTTTTTTAAACATCATAGTTTTTGTTCAATAGAGGGAGGTAGCTTTGACTTTAAAATGGAAGCTTACACAGGGTTGCCTCATCGTACCTCTGATTTCCTGAAGATATACAAGATATCTCTTATTATAACATTCAGGATACATTTAAACAATAAGGGTGGTTCACCTAGTATTTAGAAATGGTATTCAAGTGAAGAATAGTAAAATATCTGAAAAAGCTGTGTAGTCCAACTGAAGGCTGATTTAAAGTTTTTTTTAATTAATTGACAAACTTGGATTACCTTAATGTTATGTTCCAAGCCTGCCACACTAACACTTCAATAAGATTGATCATCATCTAATCAAGCAGCCCCAGTCTTCCCGGGTGTGCTGACAAGCCTCCTCCATCTTCCCCTGTCCATGTATATTTTTCTTCCTCCACCTGCTGCAGCTATCCTTTAAGCACTTTGTCCTCCTTTATGGCATTGATCGATTTTTTGTGTGGTCTCCTTACTCTTCTTTTCCTCAATATTTCAAGCCATATTTTTGCCATTTTACCTTGCTCCATTACTTCCAAGTATCCAAACCATCCTAGTCTTGCAATTTTTATATTTTCCATGACTGTCTTGTCTCATCTAAATTGTTCTCTTGTATCTGTATTTCTAATTCTGCCATGTCTAGTTATTTTCATTGCTGTTCTTAAGTATTTCATTTCGGATGCTTGAGTCCTACTGAGATCTTTTTAATTCAGTATACATGTTTCTAGGCTGTAAAGTTTTGAACATTGTTGTTTTGGCGTTATTTGGTACTTTACTATCCCATACTTTACTTCTGAGTCTAATAGTACTTCCAAGGTAGTTAAAATGTTCTACATTATGGAGGGTACGTGGTTTCCTAATTTAAGTGTTATTGGGTTTTGATTTTTACTAATTGTCATGACCATTGTTTTTACTTTACTGATTGTTAGTTAGAATTCTTGAATTGTTTTGTTCAGTTTTTCTTTGACTTGTTCTGTGAGGCCCCAAATCATCAGTCATCTGCAAACACTAGTTTATTTAACTCTCTCATCATTCCTGCTTTCTTTTGTTTCATTAGAGCATTTGTTCCATGCCAAATAAAAATGGAAAAAGAGCATTCTTCTGTTGTACTTCTCTTTTAGTTTCAAACCAAGATGAGGTACGTGTATTACTCCCAATATAGGTATAGCATTTTAACTTTCCATAGCATATTCTCGATTACCTTTCCTTGTCTTAGGCACTCCCATATTTTTTTCGGCGGGATACTGTCATATGCATTGTCAATGTTTAGGAACACCTCCATAAATAATAATGTTTTATCTTTTTCAATGTGTTTTTCAATTATTCTTCTAAGAGTACAAATTGGGTCAGTGTGGTTGATGGTCTAAATGCATACTATTCCTTTTAAAGTTGATTCTCTGTGGCTTTTCGTAACCCCCTTTCTACAACCTTTTCCTGTAACTTGATTTCATGGGATAGCAAGGTTATATCTCTATAATTTTGGAAATTTTACTTGAACTCTTTTTGAATATGGGGATTATGATTCCCTTCTTCCAATCTTGGAGAATTTTATTCTCCTGTCATATTGCATTTAAGACTTACAAGCCAATGCAATCTATACACAGAAGAATGAAGAGGGAGACCACTGGCGCTCTTGTGGAAACCGGCTTCAAGGACCCGTATGTGGGACAGTATTCTTGTACCTAAAGTTATAACCTCCCTAACCAAACAATTCTGAGAGGAATTGTCGTTGGTTGTATGAGATGGATCTGTTTTCTATATATCACTTGAAAATTTGTATTGGTTTGTGTGAATATAGTGAGTCAGACCCTTAGTATGAGGGTCTGTAACTTTAACCTATGGGACAGAATGAGGAACCAGTGTCAGTCCAGGCGAGACATTTGTAGTAATATAGGGAATTATGAGCACTGTACACTAGAATCTGTCTAATTAATGCTTATTGAAATTATTAACAAGTACTTAAAACAAACGTTAAAAAAACAAAAACTTAAATTTAAACCTATTGTAAAAATAAAAGGAAAATTTCCAATTTTCCTGATTCTAATTATTGATGGTTTTAGGGTGGTTAATTGTTAACCCTATGTATAAAAGAGAAAGCCCTCATCACTAATTCTCCCACTTCCAGTAATCCTACAGAGCTGAAATTTGGTACAAATGTTTGTTTTAGGCTAAATAGGACAACTAAAGTATTTTCATTTTGATAAAGTACTCCTAAGGGATAGAAACCTCCCCTAAAAGATTGTTCCACTGGGTTGATTTTGGTAAATTAATAACAGCTGTTTTGTAAATAAATAAACATGTTTATTGTATATGTTTGACATTTATCCTATTGATGCATTTTAAGAGTTTCCAATTAATGACATTTTTTCTATATATTTGTTCTCTATACAATTACGTGTAAAATCTTTTGGAAAATTTAAGATATTGAGATAGCAGTTTTGAATTTTTCCCAAAAGACTTGTAGGTTTTTCTAGACCATCCAACTTTGTTGTCCAGAAGAACGGCAGCAGGTTGAGCTTTTATATTGATTTAATGGTTAAGAATAGAGGGAACCATGGGAAGGGTAAGCAAGCGTAGAGAATAACCTCCTAGCGAAGCAAGGGCTATCGGCTAGTTGTTTATAAATTCTGCTGATTTTATAAAAGAATTTTCTTGCAATTACCAGTGCAAACAAAAGGGAAATAAAGAACTATTTGAAAATGTGCAGACATTAGAATGTTTTTAAATATCTAGTTTACTAAGCAATTACCTCAGGTTGTGTTGGATGAACTTTGTAGGGGAAATGCTGCTGAAAGTCTTTATCATATGTTGTCAAAAAATGTTCATCACGACAAGAAAGTCCTCTGCAGATAATTGGTTTTTCCTCTCTGAAAGTACCACCTTAAATTAAAGTAAAACATGACATCATCCAAATAATTATATATAAAACAATTCTTCTGTATTATTATATCTAAATCAATAATTTTACTTAGAGTGACATTTTCAAGTACAACATTTAAATCCTCTGAAGATCTTCTAAGCTGTTTTGTTAGAATTATTGTCATCCTTGTGTTTCTAACCTTAATTTACAAGTATAAGGGACTTTCTTTTCTACCCAACGACATGCACCCATATACATGGTAGTTTTGGGAAGTCTGTGAAATCCTCCACCCATCATATTGATCGTTAATGTGTAAATGGTTCATCTACCATTCCTTTTTTACCATGCAGAAGATAACTCAGCTTTTAGTTTCAAAGTAAACCATAGTATCTGAATTGCCTTTAAAATCAATGACAATTACTGACAAAATTAGAAAAGTAAATAACAATTTTTGAAAATAACAGTGTTGAAGTTTATTGAATAATTTTTCTTGCTACTCTTTCCTCTCTGTAAATCAATGAAATTCAGATTTTTATGAAGAATTTTTTGCTAAAATTAGTTTTATCTATCAATTGAAAATCTGCATGTGATTGAAGCTTAACCCTTAACTAACACCATATGTCTGAGAGACGTACGCGAATTTAAAAACCTCCGTATATCTGGCCCAGGCGGGTCTATTGTGACATCCCCCTATCTACCTCTCAGTTGAGGGGTTTCCTTTGTGTTGTGAAGGTCACGTTTACTTCTGTCAAACGTTAAATTTTTTATAAATATTTTAGTGTTGGTAGTCACAGTATTCCGTCTCTGAGACGTATCGTGTGTTTAGTGTAACAAGATTTTGTACAGTTTTCCGTCTCTGAGACGTATTGTGTGTTTGATGTGACAATATTTTCTTGATTAAAAAATTAATTTGTTTAGTGTTTTGTAATATGTACTAAATTTGTTTTGATCTCAAAATGGATGATCTTGACCCAAACTTACCTGGTCCATCATATGGAAAACCAGTGATGACCACAGTAACTGTAAATAGTGATATTTTCGATAACAACCTTCAAAATTTGGTGTACGATGTTTTGGATGGACCATCAGAACCTGATGGGTATGATAGTGGTAATGATTTAGAACAAAATAGACAGTGAACATGATTCTGAATCAGAGCAGGAGTAGGAGATGGAGAAAATAAAAAGGGGGATATGGAGCCTGAAGAGAGTGACATGGAGTCTGAAGAGGTGGACATGGAGCCTGAAGATTGTGACATGGATAATTTCTTCTATGGGAAAAAGGTACGTAATAAAGAACAATTCAAATGGAAAAAAGTTCATACTCCTCTTAATGTTAGGACAAGACGTCATAATATAGTTATACAATTACCAGGATTAAAAGCTGCGGGAAAATAGTTAGGGACTAACCCATCTGTAGAAGAAGTGTGGGGACTTTTGTTTTCTAAGGATATATTAGATGAAATCCTGTTTTGGACAAACCGCAAAAATTGCTTCTGTGAGGGATAATTGGTCAAAACCTCAATCATATTGTAATGATTTGGATATGATAGAGCTGAAATCTTTAATTGGGCTTTTGATATACACGGCAATATTCAAGTCTGGCAACGAATCAATTGACAGTTTTTATGCAACTGACGGTACAGGTCGGGACTTGTTTCGCTGCACTATGCCTAGAAATAGATTTTTATTTTTACTTCTAACATTAAGATTTGACAATCCTAATAATCGAGATGAGAGAAGGAAGGAGGATCCTACAGCTGCTATATCAAATATATTTCATAAGTTTATTGCTAATTCTCAACTTGTTTATTCTCCTGTGCCACCAATGTGCATAGATGAAATGCTAACACCTTTTCGAGGACGTTGTCATTTTAAAATGTTTATGCCTAATAAGCCAGCAAAATATGGCTTAAAGATTTTATGTATGACAGATGCCAGAACCAATTATGTATATAATTGGTATATATATATATATTGTGGAAAGGGAAGCGATGGAAAAGGATTATCTGATCAAGAAAAGCTTCTTCAAATTCCTTCTCAGGCAGTGATAAATCTGGTGAAGCCAATTGAAGGTTCTTACCGCAATATCATAGCTGACAATTGGTTCAGCTCAATTGAAGTTGTAAATGAACTGTTAAAAAGAGGGTTGACATATGTTGGTACCCTTAAACAAAATAAGTCCGAAATTCCTTCTCAGTTTCAGCCTAACAAGTCCCGTGAAGTGAATACAACCTTATATGGTTTCACTAACGAATTGACTCTTATCTCACACGTGCCTAAGAAATCTAAGGCCGTTATTCTGATTTCGTCAATGCACCATGCACCTGAAGATGACGAAATTTCTGGAAAGCCAGAGATTATTGCGTTTTATAATGCAACAAAAGGTGGAGTCGACCAGAAATGTGCTAATTACACAGCGAGTCGGAGGACTCGACGATGGCCCATGAGAATATTCTATACTCTTGTTGACGTTGGGTGTGGAATAAATAGTTTCATTATTCATCAAAGCTACAAAGACACTGTCAGACTCAGTCGCTTTGACTATATGAAGGCCTTGGCATTGACTATTGAGTCTAATTCATCCTCATATGGCACGTAGACTTGGAACTAAAAACTTATCCCGGGATTTATCTTTTTCAATTAAGAAAATTTTACAAATTGAAGACAAACAAGCAGACCTAGATGTTCCAGAATTCTTTGACACAAAAAAAACCTGTTCTACATGTCCACCAAAATTAAAAAGAAGAACAAAATACCCCTGGCAGCAATGTGGAGTAGCAATTTGCTTAGAATGCTCCAAAAAGATTTGTAAAAACTGTTTTGGAAACAAAAATTTATTGTAGATATATTTTCAGGCAATATATTATTTATTATGTTATTTGTAACATGTTTGAAATTTATATATATATAAAACATGAACAAACGTCTTCTTTGAATTGTAATATAAATAATTTTTTTAAGTTTTTTCAAGTAAATTTAATTATACCAATGTTTTCTTTTTTCACATTTTAGAGTAGCTAGACATGTTAACTAAGAGTTTTTATTAATATAGTACTAATAAATATTGTGTGTATTATTTTGGAGTATTTATTTACCCCAAAGTACACAAAAGTGTCTCAGAGACGTATGGTGTCTGTTAAGTGATTTTTTTATATAGTGTTAGTTAAGGGTTAAGGGTGTTGGTCTGACAGGCTCAGTTCGGCGCTGGATGGAGTTTAGTTCAATGTTTCACTGCCACCGTCGCCAGGAGTAGCACATTGAATGCCTTGCTGAGGGCATGGGAGAGTTAACAGCACTCTTGCTGCATGTCCGGAGCACAAATAGGAATAACTCCCTAATTTATTGTTAACTTTATCAATAAAGACGTCAACTCGAAATTCATACAGACGTCATTTATGAAATAATAATTGGTTACACTAACAACAAAAATATTCTTTTTATTATTAGTTTTAATTTACTCTAGGTTGGTTAGTAAAAACTATTTGTCCACTATATTCTCAAAATTTGAATAAAATGTTAATGATTTAGGAACCAAGAAAGGCCAAATTAGCCACTTTAGGTACTGTAGCCACATATCCATACATTTATTTTTTTAATATTTTCCTCAACTCACCTATTACTTGTAACAAAACAATTTTATTGCAAAAATTTCATAAATCATTTTTGATCGAACACTCTTGGATACTTAAAATTGAAAACCTTTTTTTTTAAGAAGTCTTCTTGGATTTGTGTTCAGCCCTATTTAGTTTTTACACATATTGAATCTGTAACAAATAAAATATACTGTTAGTTGTTATTGTCTTCAACTGCTTTTAAAATGTCTAGAAAAAGCAGGATTACATCGTGACAGTTTCATTAATTTGATTCTACTGAGGATATCAGGAAAATATCTTATGATTTGTGACATTAATTTAATCATAATGACTTGGGAACAATGTCATGTTTTATATCAATTTAAGTTAGATGTTTATAACAGTGTAACTGATTCTCAGACAGTTTTAATATGTAAATAAATAGTTTGTTATACTCTACAAACTTAAGGGGCCTTACGTCATATTATACATACTCCATTCTTCCATACCAGTAGGGAATAAAAACTTGAATAATGCTAAAAAGAGACTATTTCACTGCACCCGTTTGTTGTAGTCTAAAAGAAAATTGAACTAACCGTAACAGCAGCTCTGATGTAGGGGGCACTAGTGGTCTGCTGATGTCTATAGCAGCCTCACGAAACCGAATCTGCCGTAGCATTGCTTGAGTGGTGGTCTCCCAGGGAGTGTTGCAGGGTTCGTTTCCTAGCCGGTGGTAGGTAGACAAGAAGTAGTTCCCTCCTGGTGGATTATAGGGGTTGTTGTCCTTTGGGTCTGCTTCCTTAGGAAGAAACCTAATAATAGGCATATAAAATAGAAATGTCTTAAAAAGGTGTATTGAGGGTTTATAAAAAGTGTTGACCTCACTAATTTTCACAAGGCATTAACCTCGTTTGGACATCATATAAGGTGTTAAGACAAATCTACAAAATTGTAGTTTAATACTTTGAAACGTTATTATTTCTCATACATCTTATTTACATGTTATATCATAGGTTAGTTATTTCACTTATATACTGTTTATTATGGCACAGATCAGTGCCTCTTTTGGCGAGAAAAGTACCGGCCGTAGCTGAATTCAAATTCACGATCTTTGAACGTTTGCCTAACCAGTGTTTCAACACCGAAGGTATGATGCATTTGTTCACTATTGGTACAGAACACGAACCACCGTGCCATACTTGGGTTTCAGTTCTACCTAATAGTTCATATCTTGACAGTGCTAAATACTATCCAGCAATTCCAGGAAGCAAATTCTGAAAAATAATGTGGTATACTGGAGAGGATATACTTTGCACAGATTGCTCATTGATTAGAACCTACAACTATCTTCATTTTCCTTGAATTAATTTTTAAAATGGATTAAAAATTTTGCTTCAACTTCTCTTCGTGTTTTGATACTTTTTTTAATATCTATAGATTCCAGAAAATTTCTTTCTGCTAAAAATTGGAAGATTTAAGTTTGGTGGTTCCTTTTGGCACACATTTTAAGCATGCCATTCCTAAATAAAATTGATTAAAATGATTAAATATTTAACAGTTTTTTTAATGATTTGCTAGATTTAATTCATTGAACTATAGCAATCTACTTACAGAAGGTAAGTCTCCTATTTAATGTTTGCTGTAAAATCAATACTTTTTGTTTCCCTATTGTGGACACCTTGAGTTGATCACCCTGTATATAAAAGCCATTTTACCACTCATCACAATTTCTCCAAAACTACAAGTCCAATTGACTTGAAATGTTGTACATATCTTGGCCCCCTAGAGGCTCACTAAGAAAAGAATTTCCTCTCTGACCTCAGGACTCTGTCCCTGAAATTCACATGGTATTCTTATGGAGCTATATTAATTGATTGATTTATTTGATTAATAGCTGTTAAATAAAAACAAATTGTTTAAAATTGTGGTTGACTAAACTTTTAATTGTGGAAAAATAGAGAAACTTGCTGCACATTTTGATTATATAATCAAGCTCAATATTATGACCGGCGAAGCGTGCAGGTACAGCATGTAATAATTAAATGAATCACGTGTTCCTTGAACTAAGGATATGTCATGTGGGTAAACTGTCATGTCTTCAGTAAGTGTACAGGGCAAGTGGGTGGACTGTCAGTAGTTTACAAAAGGGTTTGTGAGGTCCATCAGGAAATATATGAAATTTAACCGTATAGTTTTTAGAGGGTACACTATGTAAAATAACAATAAGTGTGATTAGTAAAATGAACAAAACACCCATTTCCACGATACGGGCAGAAAAATTTGCTTCAGAAAATTATAAAAATCACCCTAGATATTTTGAACTCTCAACTTTATATATGTATTACCTACTCAGCCAAACAAATCAATATCTAAAAAAGGATGAGAAATTAACTAAGTGTATTTTAAACTCACTTAATGTAAAAGTATCATTTAGGAATACATTTATCATCTATTGGAGTGAGACTGCAATTCACTTCTGGAATCAGTGATGGCTGAGAACGAAGATCTGGTTTGGCAAAATAATTAAAAGTTTCTGCTACAGCATTGCACTACACGCTGTCAAGGAATGTCAGTCTAGCTAGAAAATTTCCTATTAATTGATGTTAATGTTATAGATCACAGCATTCACCATCAGCACCACCTAGGTCATTGTGCCCCATCCCTGTGCGGGTAATCACCTGCGGGGCCAATCCAGGTCTTCCAGGAAGGACTAGAATGGCATATCATTAGCCTGTAGGTCAATTGAGGCCCTTCCCTTAGAATCGAGAACCTCTAGAATCTTCTTCTCGTTCACCATCGCCAGTTCCAGAATCTTGGCTTCCACCTCTGTTTTATAAAGACACACTTCGGCCGACCTGACAGTCAGTCAGAGTCAGTATGTGAAGAGTAGTGACAGCCAGTGAAGAGTCAGTGAATGTCAAGAGTCAACCTCAGTAGATGTGATAGTGGCAGTGTAGTGACAGTCTAGTGATAGTGCAGTTACAATATACCGAGCAGTGTCGGGCACAGGTGAACAGTATATATAAGTAATGTAAATATTGTTATAAAGATTAGTGATAAGTTTAAAGAGTCGAAAAAGTGTCTCAGTTGTAATTTAAATTTGTAAATATTTCATAGTGTGGTTTAGAACTTTTAAATAAAAGTAACAATTAGTAGCAAGAAGTGGAATCACCTTATTTATTAGGACAAAATATAAATAATGTCACCCACTTGTTTTATACAGTTGTGTTTTCACCTGTTGGAGTAACATTTAAAAATTAATTAACCGCAGATATCTTCTGTTTTAGTTTAGTCATTATTAGGGTTTGAATCAGAAAGTGAGTGTAAAAATACCAATTAGATTAATTGGCTATTTCATTAAAATTGTTTGAAATTATAACATAACTTAAGTAGGAAAACCCCACTTTTCAAGCACATCTTGCAAGTAAACTCCTTTGCCAACTTGAAAACCTTGGTTATAAGACTGTATAAGGCATTACTTTCCCTTTGGCGTCCGATATGTTACACTTATGTCAGCCTCACAGAGGCAAGAACAATCCCAGGGAAATACTTTGTGCGTTCAGTCCGTTAACAAGATAACAACTGTCTAAACTTCTGTAGACGTTGCTGCCGGGATATCACTATGTGAGAAGGTTACTGTCAAAGTACGGTGTCGGTAGTTGTTCATTTAGCACCTTCAAGGTAGCCTATAAGTTGAGGACTGTTGTGGACGCTGTTCAATATGTACACTGTTGAAATTCCAAGAACTGTTTCTAGAAGTTTATGTATGCTAACAATATTGCTTATTAACTAGAGGACTTTTCAACAAACAGAAGTAGTACTCACATCTTACAGTCCTTGCAGATTATTTCGGTACATGTTAGCTAAATTTAAAGTCTACAAAAACAGAAGTGGAATGTTTCTACTTAAACAACAGACTGCATATTATGAGATGAAGGTATGTTTAACTTACACATAACGAATGCCCTCAGTATCAGGGAGTTACCTCAGATCGACCTTTTACCTATTAAAGCGACCTTCCAAAGTCAGTAGCCAAACTTAAAATAACGGCCAACATAAAGTAAGTAGTGCCCACACTGATGCCAATCATTCAATGAATGCTGTTTTAAAGGTTATATTCCCTGCTCTGTGGTTATAGCATTACACATCACTTGGTTAGTAGTCCTACTTTTTCATGTTATTGATCATTAGTGTTCTAGACTTAATCTTTAATTTATTTTATCCCTTTTAAAACATTTTTAATTATTTAAATGAAACTTACCAATCACTAACTTTTACCACAGGACTATACTTGGGTGAAAAAAATAAGAATTTTTCAACTTCATCCTCCTTCTTGAGGTTCTTAAACATATTTCTCATGGTAGCAATTAATTCTTCTTCCTTCATGTTTGATAAAATTATACTAATAATAAAAATATTAGGAATTTAAAATATTTTTAAATTAGTACTTGTTTACTTATCTTGCTCTTAAGTTCAGTAGGCAAATGTTTACTTTTTAGCATATGTTATAATGTTTTTATAAGTTGATGACCGAAAAAGTTATGAGAAATAATTATAAGCCTTATATTTGGAAGAGCCTGATGATGACAACATTTGTCAAAAAAGCCTCAGAAAATAAAATCTTAAATATTGGGCTAAAATTATCTTTAATTTAACATTAAAGTATATTAAAATACCAATATACGCTCCATATTCAATTCTTAAGTATTAGAATTGATTATACATTTTTGCAGTTAGGTCACATTGATTTTACAAAGTAAATATTTGGCTGCTGAACTAAAAAATAAGAAAAGTAAACAAGTACTAACTTGTTTATACAAAATATTTTGTAATTTCTTGTATATTTTCGTACCAGTTTTATCTAATACTAGCAATACCAATGGTACAGTAAAATTAAATCACTAATGCCAATGTATTGCTGTAAGTTCATACAATAACAGACAATTATTATTATTTGTTTTTTAACTGATTATTTAATGTCCTGGTTAAAATTGCTGCATATAACACTGCTGGTATACAAGGAGCGAGATTAATTTAATTCAATACATTATTTATGTTGCTATTCGGGCACAATAATTTGTCCATTACTTCTTCTGGAGTACAGATCAAGGTCATGCGATTGCCAAGGAAATCATAACTGTTGGGATTGAATATTTCTGTGGGTTTAGTATTTACTGAAGAAAAATACTCCTTGAATAGTTCACAAATCTCTAATGGTTCTTTAGCAGTAGAGTCGCCATGGACAACTTGAGCCGGTGCAGAAGAGGAGTTTCTCATTATATTGACATGGCTCCAGAAAAAACGAATATTCTTTGGTATAATTTGCGCAATCCCTCTTATGTAACCATTAAAGTCTCTGCTAGCTGCTATCTTACATGCAGCTCTTGCGTTACTAAACTTGATATAATTTGAAGTCGATGGAGATTGCTTGTAAAGTTTATGGAAAATTTTCTTAGCTATAAACAAGCTCTTGAGACCAGGTGAAAACCATCTGGGGTAAGGAGAGGGGCCAAGCCTTCTTACAGGCGAATTTGTTTTTACAATGTCAGATATGGTAGATATGAAGCCTTCTGTTGCTCTATTTACGTCTGGAATGGATGTTGAGTGTGAAATCGGTTGAGAGAAGAACCCTGTGAATCTCATATATGTTGCATCTTTTCAGGTCATGAGAGTATTGTTTGGAGTTCTCATAGTTGTTTGAGAGGTTGTAATTGAAAGAAAAAGACAGTGGGGAGTGGTGTCTGTCCTCCACAGGTAGTAGGCTGTCATCCTCTAATGCAACAATGGTATGCTTATTAGAAGATAATATAAGATCCAGTATAACTCCTCTATAGTTAGTGATCTGGTTAACCTGGTAAAGTTGGAAAAATCCATCAACAAAAAGACGACTTGAAAAGCTGGATTTTTTGCCGAATAAAGGGTATCATTCCAGTCAATTCCAGGAAGGTCATGATAATTTTGTCTATCTTGTGTCCAGAAAACATAACTTCTTCTATTAAGGATAAAAGGTTGTTCTATTTGTGAGTAGGCTGTTGCGGCGGGATATAACATGCTACAAGAAGCCATGTTATATTCTTGTAGGGTTTTATCTCAATGATAACATGTTCAACATCAGTGATTTCTGTTAGAATACGAGAAGAATAGAAAGAGTCTTTTTTGGCCACCATTACTCCCCACCTTTTTAAACAGGTTGATAGATTCATTTGCGTCCTCAAAAATAACTTTCAGTGGGCGTGGTTTATCAAATATTGATTTGCCGATTCTGAGAACTCAGAGTAATGCTGTCCAGTTTAAGAGACTGAAGAATGAAGCTAACAGAATTCATATCATGAGATATTTTATCTTCGGGTTTTCTTCTTTGAGATTCTGGAATATTGTGTAATATAGCATTTGTAGCCCGTAGAAAGTGGTCATTGATTTCACTGACAATATCTTCAGAGGCAGTGGCCTTTACATTTTTTAGAGACTCAACATCAGACATCATCTTTTCGATGTTTGTCTTCTGCAAATGATTAGCAGTGATAGGTTGATAGGGTGACACATTTATGGTTTGCATCAGGGACTTCTTTTTATTTATCGCGAGATTTTTGTCTTTTTGATGGATTTTTTTCTACTAGATCAAGAATTTTCTTGGCTACAAATATTTTTCCTCTTTTGTTGATGTGAAGATAGGTTCATTGTAATAAAAAAGGTTAAGAAGATGGATGTGTGGACTAGTCCAGGCTATATTTCTGATGCCATTATGTATTTCTCTAATTAAAACATTTTTAGGATGATCTTCCCACAAATCGTAGCGACAGGGAATTGTTGATAATATTAAGTTAGTTTCTTCAAAGCTTATTACTTTATTCTTGATATAATTTAGCATGTTATTCACTTTGAGATTGTGATTTTTTAATGTAAGGTTGGCTACATTATTGCATCCTCCAATTATAACAAAACAATCATTCTTGTTGTATATTGTTGATTCAAAATCTTTTAGAGCAGTCACAAAAACAGCCTCAATTGCAGCTCCAGGCTGTTTGACCTAATACTTTAGTCATATTATTAGTCTTAAAAAGTCATGTGAGATGCCATCTCCTGTTCTTTCATACTTATCAATTTTCTTTTCAATTAGTATTGGATGGTTTCCTGTCCATCCAAAGTACTTTCTGTAGGCATGTTCAGTATTTTATCAATAAGACTTTTAGTATTAACAATTACATGAATACCACATTCAAAGTCAGAGTATTGTTGTATGTATTAACTTCTTGAAATGTATATTCTGGGCTTACTTCAGTAATAATTCTTTTGCATGCAGTAATACTATCAGAGTGTAAAAACTTCTTTTCATTTATGTAAATGACTCCAAGACTCCAACGTGAACCTCTTTTATATGATTTATTTTTAGGATTATTATTCACCTTCAAAAGATGTTCATACCGTACTAAGGTCATGATTGTTTATACTAAAAAAATTATGATAAATGTATCAAATTAGAGAGAAGTTAGAGTAGACAGAACATCATAGCTAGTTCCACATTTTAAAAAGTGAGTTAGTGTTGGCCCAATGAATGTTATGTCATTTCTATATTCAGAAACATATCTTGAGAAAGAGTAGAAATATGTGTCAATATATACGTCATCAATCCAGAACTTATTACTGTCCTTGTATTGAAGTAAGGAGATTGGATGTTTGATTTGGAAGCAGCTAGTTTTTGGGTTTTAGTTTGTATGATGCTTTGAAACATATTAAAGGCAAGAGAACCTAAATTTTTTTAAAAGGAATTAATTAATATTTTGTTTACTTTTTTATTACAGCTGTTAAATAAAACTTAAAATTGGTGTTTGAAGAATTAGGTTAGTGAATTTAAAATGGAAATAGCTAGGATATAACTATATTTGTATTTTCAATATATAAAGATGAAATGTATAGAAAACTATTCAAAATATTACCTTTAAAATGAATTGTAACTGATTTAAAACTTATTGTATTTATAAAACACTACTAAAATCATTTTTATTACACCAGAAAAATAGCAAGATTTTTATGTATCAACATCAGCTCTGTTCATTGACTAACTCAGCTCTATTCTTCTTGTCTTCCACTAATCACTAATATTTCCACTAACAAAGCATCTTCTGTCATGGACTGAATATAAGGCCAGTATGTCTGTTTTACTCTTATCCCTGTGTCAAATTTCAAAGATAATCCTGTTTTCCTGTACTAAACAAACCCTGGATAATTCAGGCACTTGCCCTATTATGAAAACCTATTCATGCACATATTTTATTTAGGACAATATATTATTTAAACAAAAATTAAATTACAAAAAGTTGAGTGTAATGCAATTTACAATAATTTTCAACATATATTTACAGATAGTATAATATACTATTCTACCCACAAAAAATACTTAGAGTTAAAAATTTTGTATTCTAAAAATATTGTTTTGATTGTTTAAAACCTTTTTATATTGTTTGGAAACCTTGAATACATTATTGGTTAGAAGATAATTCATAAAAATAAGTTTTAATCATTCAACAATTCGGTCTAAGCTATAAACTTGTTTGAATAAATAAAACAAATAGCTCAGAATAAGTTACAGTGCCTTGAAGTATTTCAACAATTTAATTATTTGAATAGTTTGGACACGTGATTGTATGTATTAATGCACTGTTTTATTGCAGAAATAAATTTCCTATAACAGTATTATAAATAATCAATAAAGCCTCGTGCTGAAACATTAATGATCCAGGGGTTTTGTCTTTCCCTCCCCCCACCCTACCCTAAAGGGTATTGTTATCTGCAGACTACTTCACATTTATGCTCACATTTAATGTGGATGTTTCAAAGAAGAAAACGAGACGATGTCTAATGGCTTGGCAAGACGTTTTGTTCAGAGCACTCTTCTTAAAGAAACTCCGCAATTAAAAATGTGTCCATTCATCCTGGCAAATGCAGCTCTGAAACGTTACACCTTTCATGGTGGAAAATTATCAACTCAAGATGAGGTTAACATATAAAGGGTGACATCTTTTATACATGAATACGGTTCCATATTATTGAAAACTATTTGCTTTTTAAAGGTTGGATTTGTAATCATAAGAAAGCCAGAAGAAATTCTGAATGTGGCGACAGGTAATAAAAATTGGACATCACATTAATCATCAAATGTGAGTAAACTAGATTTCTGAACAATAATATCCAATTTTACTTATTTATTATATCAAGTTAATTGGTAGGCCAGTTGAAATTAACCAGTAATGAGTGCCATTTCTGAATTAAACAGACATCTTAATCACACTGCAGAAAACAAACTTTACTAGAAAATATTGAAAAAATTGAAACTGGATTTATTTAAAAAAACAAAGTGAATTAAAGTGATGTACAAGAATTAAGAGAAATGTGATAACTAATCAAACTTAGACAATTCATTGAACAATAACAGTTATAAAACTAATTCGTCACTGCTTATAGTAAATATGAAATAAGCCTTCATGAGCAAAAACCAATGTGTATTAGGTAATAATGATCAATATAATATCAATTCTATATTATATTTTACCAATATAAAAATATCAAGGTAATAATTATAAAAAAGGTTTGCTGTAAACTGTTCAATCCTCTTTTAAGTAAAAACTGTTAAACGCCATATTCAATATTTAAAAAAGTAGAAGTAAAAAAGGTTTAAGTAAAGGCCAATAGTACTTCCATGACTCGAGTATCTGCAGTGTTTGTCTGGTGCTTGGTTTAGTACATACAGCCAACACTACTTACCTATACACGTACATTGGTATCCACTTACCTGCCTACCCTTACATGTACAGTGGTATTGACCCACCCACCCATCCTAACACGTAAATTGGTATTGATCCACCTGCCCACCCTTACAACACGTACATTGGTATTGACTCACCCGCCCACCCTTACACGTACATTGGTATCCACTCATCCGCCCACCCTTACACGTACAATGGTATTGACCCACCCACCCATCCTCTCTCGTACATTGGTATTGAAAATACCATTACAGTTTAGGAACAAAATGTTTATCTATAGTGTTTCAATACTTTCTGAGAAAGGATAAGAAAGTAGCAGTAAACTGGATCAGAGAAAAATACATTATTGATAAAGTTAATGAAATACAGTAGTCCCTCTATAATCCGGTCCTGCGCCAATCCGGCCCCCCCAGTAATCCGGCCAGTTCTATCGTTATTGATAAAAGAACCAGAACTGGTTCTGGTTCCAGAAAACGAAAGGGGGAGACAGGGCCGCCCAGAGGGGGGGGCAAAGGGGGCAAACTGCCCCGGGGCCACACAGACTTAGTTCACAGGGGGGGCCACATTTCATGCAACAAAAAATAAAATACTTAATAATCTACTAGATAAGAAACGATTCAGGCCTGTATCAAAATATAAAAAGTTATATTAGGCCAGATAAGTCTTCCAGTTTTAGATTTAAAACGTTTAAACTAAACCATTGGTTTTATAGCAACCATGGAGCCTTTTGGAGCAAGTTGTACACTGGTCATTGAAGTTTGTCAGCGGTCGACATAGTGGTGTGACAGCATACGCTCTGGTTGGTGTGTGACTGCAACTGTACCCCTCGCCAGTTGTCTTGTTTGCAAACAGGTGTAAAGGCATGCAGCTTGTGAACACACCAAAATATAAATTCCAGTTTGCGAACGTATAAATATACTTGAGTGGTGTGAACAGACCTCTATAAGATGTCCTGTTTTCGTACACTATTTATATAAAACATGTCAAAAGACCCACTAACTTTACATTTGTATTACACAAACTCCGTTTTTGGACGTGTTTAATACAAGGTGGACAAGAACGTTTCTGTATGTTTTATTTTTAAACTTTAATTTCGAAAGTATATACTACTTCAAACAAAATTGTTATACTTGTCCTAAATTCAACTCTATCTTGGCTTTTAGTGGTAGGAAAATCAATCGCTTGGTCACGTTATTATCCTTACAAAACCATTAGTTATGATATATTACTATTATAAACTTAAGATAATACAGCAATTGCGAATTGATTTGTATTTGTAGTGGTTTGTTGATTAAGCTTTTATCCTTATTTTGTATTTTTTCACAAATTCTGTTTATGTAGATAAATAATCTTGACTTAGTGTTTCAAAAATCCCTTGACCCATCGTAGCAAAATAATAGATCTATGTAATGTGAAAACGAGTGATCAGTAACCTGCGGCCTAAAGTATGCAAATTAATTAATTGTAATAAAAAAAGTGGAAGCCTACGAACAACACAATTAAATAAGCAAACAAAATTACAGTAAAAACATTTTAAATCTGACATTTAAAAAGGTTGAAAATCTTTATGAGAAAAGGTTCTTACAAACTTGGTTTCAAAGCTGGTAGTAGGCGGCAGCTCTCCGTTCGAACGTGGTAACGTTGCACTCTTTCCCGGCACTGATCAGCAAATTTTTCAATATATGCACTAAATTTAAGAAATATTAGTCGTATTTCAGTAGTAACTGTGTTTTGCACCCAAAAAACCCGCAGGCAAAATATACAATGTTGTAACAACGTGGCTGGAAGAGTTCAATTAATTATCATGAAGGGTAGATCGGGGACATCGTCAATCATTAGTCCGTTTGTTTACTGTCGTCCAGTAAAGAAATATTTTGTTATTGTTGTATTTTATAGAGTGATATTTCTGTAATTTAATGCGTTCTTTTGGACTTCCTAGTAAAGTACTATAATTATCAATTAATTTAATTTGCTATGATTCATATTCCATTTAAAGATTTTGAGAGAACAAAAAGCTAAAGTTTAGGCCCAGTAATTTATGGTAACGTTTTATTTAAATCAATTTAAATAGACTATAAATGTTTCATTGTAGTATTGTAATATACTGCAAAGTAAATTATATATTTTTACAGTATAAAAAAAATTAACGATGAAACCACTAAATTACAGTAGATTTCTAGGTACTTAAATCTGGTAAATATGCATACAACAAAATCACCGCCCGCTTACCGGATGTGCAACAATATGTGTGTATGATGCATTACATTCAACTTGCACTACGCTATCGCGGGAGGAATTGCGTGGCATAATCTTGTCTAAAAATTATAATTTTGTTACGTTCTGTACTATCCGGATTCATCTTCCATCATATTTAACCGGTTAACCAGAGTTTACTGTACATGCCATTTTTTTACTTTCTCTCTACTGTAATGTTTCCTTTGACATTTTAAATTTACTATTTATTATGACATGGATGTTCTTAAAGACATTTTACCAATATATTATGACATAGGTCTTAATGAAAAGAGGTGCTCTTAAGTACACTGTTAATAGATAAAACAGCT
The DNA here is from genome assembly GCA_035578905.1 of Stictocephala bisonia. NCBI lineage: Eukaryota > Metazoa > Arthropoda > Insecta > Hemiptera > Membracidae > Stictocephala > Stictocephala bisonia. The sequence continues at coordinate 23,255 of JAQJVL010004870.1, forward strand.
TCATCATTGTTCAGATTTGTACAACTCCTTTTGAATAATATTTATTTTGTGACATTTAACTTGTTGTAACTCTTTTATTGTCTGGTTTAATTTACCCTGAAACTGTAACAGGAACAGGGGTGTATTCTCATCATATTCCGTAGAGTAGCTCTTGATTAAAAACCAATTATGCCCACGTACAGGTTGTTCCCAAACAAATAGCGTAATTGATTAATGTTGTCATTCATTAACATAACAAATCTACGACCAATCAAAATAGTTCATAATTTTTTACTGTCACTGACGAACGAGTAAGCCATTTATATTTTTGATAATCATTAATACAGTATTTATTTATTGTTTGTTGCGTGATAAGTGAAATTAACTAAGATTGAACCACTGTACGTGTATTGTTGAGCAGGAGGGTCAATACCACTGTTCGTGAATGGTTGTGTGGGTATGTCAATACCACTGTCACTGTACGGACGTGTACACTGTGATGTACATCAATGATATAGTATCCAATTTGACAGACATAAATTTTACTATGTTTTATGCTAAGAAAATTGTATTGGTACAAAATGCCTTTTATGCCTGTGAAATAAAAATTGAATAGTTTTAAAGTTTTGCACAAAGCAGGGTGTCCAGTAAACCTCCTTAAACAAATTCCCTGACTTTACCCTGACCAATCCGTGATTTCATACAAAATTTCCTTGACCCCAAATCTACATAGTTACATACATGTCTATTTAACTTAATAGTAATATTATGTACTATCATGTACATACAATATGTTATTTACAGTCGTTTACAATTATTAATTACCGAAATATTAATATTTCACAAATATATTTTTATTGAGAACCGTAATAATTAAATTCAAAACTATTACCAACAATAATTATTCTTTTTAAACTATTTTATAAAAGTACAGCTAGAATTAAAAAAAAAAAATATATAATTAGCCTTAAGTAAAAAACAAACATACCTTTTATTCTATTGTTAAATTATGACAATTTTCAATGCCTTGAAAAACGGCGCTATATTATAATTTCCCCCAAACCAGCATAAATTTTAGGTCTATGACTTATCTAACAAGTACTAATCAGACAATTATTTCAATAATTTTTAAACTTTTAGGGATATTAAACTAGTTGTATGAGGTCAAACAAGCATAAGCAAAGTATTTAGTAGCTTTTTCATAATTTAGAATATTAAATAGCATGTAAACTTAACATTTAGTACTGAACAAAGTAAAGGATTTTTTGTAGCGCACCCAAGTATATAGGCCTAGTGACTATTACAAATCACAACTCACTGGTGTTCTTGTTAAGATTTTCCAGGTTTTGTTTAAAATTCCCTGATTTTCCCCTGACTTTTCCAGGTCATTTAAAATTCCCTGACTTTTCCAGGTTTTCCCTATTTTCCCTGTTGCTGGACACCCTGACAAAGACAAACTAAAATCACGAATATAAACTAGATGTTTTAATGTCCAACATCAATAAGCTACGTACCCAGTGGTCTACAACCTGTTTGAAAACAATAACATAACCTCAACTCTCAGTTGAGTGTTTTTAAAGCCCTAGATGTTCGCGCTCGCCAAATTATTTTACTTCGTGAACATTCGGCCACTTGCACTTACTCTTTAGCTAGCGAAGCCAAGTGGCCTATACAAATTTACTGGCCCCTCCCTCCCTCACCCACAGCTAATATCATTGGCGAGGATGGCTCCTCAACTGGCGATCGAAGAGCTGCTGCGCCCAACTATGCAACTTACTGTGGCATTGCTTGGTTCCTTATTATTTATTTAATATTAAAGAATAGTAGTTTTGTTATAAGAGATTGATATTATTGTAGCGGTAATACTTAAGGAAATGTTTAAAAAGTATATGACAATTAGAGAAAAACTTACCGGAGCTTCGCAGCTAGCCCTGAGAAAACGTCCATGAACAAGAATCTTAATTACAATAGTAACCTAACGAAAGATATGGTAAGAATATCGTAGAATGTGCTAAAAGTAAAATATCAATTATAGTATATTTGACAATCAGAGTAATTAAATTTATTTTGAAGTGAAGGAAGGGGCCACATGGTAAACTTTTGCCCCGGGGCCACCAAAAGTCTCTGGGCGGCCCTGGGGGGAGATAGCTTTCTTATTAGAAATGTTTCAGGAGTAAAAAGTGCTGATAAACAGAACAATGAAACGAAAATTTCTGGCCAAAAGATAAACAAAATAACTTTGTCAGACCGTAACATAAACAAAATAACTTAGTCATAAAATATCTGCCCACAGTTGACCTATTTCCTTATCAGTACTATCAGCACTTGAAAGAACAGATAACATTAGAATTTCAAAGGCTGTAAAGAAGAAGATTGTCCTTGCAGCCTGAGCCCCACCTTTGTTTATCCTGACCCTTTCTTATCAGTTCCTGCCAAATAAAAACACCTGATGGCAACATTCAATTCTGTTTACAATTCATATCACATTATGAATATAATTATGCTTCTAGTTTTATAGTGTATACTAATTAAAAGGTTTTTATAGTGAGTTAAATATATTAGAGTTTCTTTGTTTAGACATGTTATTAATAATGCAAAACATTGCATTAAAAAAATGATAGCAAATGTTATTGAAAAATACATTTTTAAGATAATATTCTGTCAGCACCAGACAACTTTTAATAATTTTTTATTTAATTTTTTTATATTTTATTTAATTATTTATTTTATCAATAGTTACATATTAATTTAACTACTTTTTTCATTTTTGCAAAGTTTTAAAGGATTAATGTTTTCAATTGTTGTAAGCTTTTTAACTTGTTTTTGATGCATATGCAACAGTGTTATATAACACCGTTTCAACTGGTGTACCATACTTTTCTTACTTTGAAACTATTGTACATCTTTATTGTAAAATTAGACTTATTTAGATACACTATATATTCTGTTATGTAATTTAAGCATGTTTTGCAATTGAACTCCAGTAATCCGGCTTTTTCACTAATCCAACACATACCTGGTCTGAATTGTGTCGGATTAATGAGGGACTACTGTATTACATCTACATACAATGTTGTAATCCAGCTTCTTAGAGCCAAGATAAAATTTAAATTTTACTAACTGTATCTGTGTGGTGTGTGACCCTATCTCTAGTTTATCAGAGATTTTCTGTTCACTTCTATTGAAATCCTGGGGTAGTAGTACCATAAAAAATAGCCTGTAAAATTTTACAAAATAATATCTACCTAAAGGAATGTCTGAAGAACAGTACAAACCACCATTCTTAAAATAAATAATGTGTAATTCTAATCTTCATAAACAGTTTTTATTTAGTTGTTTTATAATTTTTATTATTATTAAAATTACATGTGTTTACATCAGTGTTGTTAATAAGCAGAAAATGCCTGTTTTTTTCACAAAGCAGAGCGGATGAATGGTCCCAATGTCTTTTCCTTAAAATTTGTTGTATAATCAGATTGTTCAGATATTAGACGCCAACACATCTTGTGCGTATTTTGAGGTGAATTATGAAGTGTGGATGACTTGTATAGTCTAGGTACAGTACTAGCTAAAGTCGATGTTTCTCAGTGTAATTTATTAATAACCAGAGCAGCTAAGAAATTTGCAAATTTATAAAAATATGAACTAAGTATTACAGTTTTTCATATCTTAGTCCGTTATAAAAATAAAAATAAATATATGGCTCATTAAAAGTTGTTAATAGTTGATTATTTCCTTTTTCATTACATTTTTACTACATTATTTGTGACGAAACTAGTTTTGCACTGCTGTAATCCTACTGCTACTTGGCAGCTTGATAGGAAATGTTGGTTTGTGATATGGGCACTACTTGATGTCTCTGGTCCTCATATTGGCGAGAACTGAACTGGAGCTTGTCTACACAACCAATAATAATAGACATGTATTACGTCTGTAAGTTACTCCCCATCTGACTTAATAACCCTTTTTCTAAAAATAATTTGATGTTTATTTACTATAAAAGGAGAGGCCGATCTCGTCTCTTTAACCAAGTCTATCCATTCCTCTAGACTATTGATCCTTGGGGGAAACTTGTCACAGAAGTTAGTACACAGACTACATACACTATTTATATTCACATTAAAATGTGCAACAAAGTTTGCGATAATGTCAAAACTAAATTAAATTAAGGCTGATATCTTGCTATTTAAGACAATAAAAGTTCTGTTATTTTTGATTCTCATTCTTATTTCAAACAATAAACAAATGATAAATAAACCACACAAGGTCTTCTTTTATCTAAATTCATAAGAATTTATCAATTTACTTAATAGAAAATGTAAATAAACAGCATTGACACTTATAACTACAAATTACTATATAAAATCATAATAAATAGACAAAATAATGAGAACTGTATTCAACTAAAATGGTCTACAGAAAGGTAGACTTTTAAAAGGTTTTGGTGTCTAAACTTAAACATCTTGTTTATCTGAACTATTCCACAAAAAATATTCCCTTGCGAGAAAGTTTTTATGACAACAGAACTAGAGTTTCAATAAAACAAACAATGGATTTCAACAGAAGTTTTTGTTTTAGTAAGTTAGTTAGAAGCTTTCATCGTCTGGAAACCAAGTTGCTCATCCAACCAGCTGATAGCTTTTATCACTTTTATTATCTTGGTACAGTATTTTATATCTCTGTTTGAATTTTATTTCATACATTTAATACCAAACAAAGTGATATTTGCTATTTTTTATATCCAACAAGACTTATCTTGTTCGACGAATATAATATTTCCTTTTGCACCTTTAAAAAATAGTAAATATGGCTTGATTTAAAAACAAGTTATTGATGTAGTTGTAGCACTAAATTTATAAAAAAGTAAAAGTGGGGGGAAACTGTGTCGTTTAGAGGCCCTGGTATATGCCCTTAAGAAGAGGGGTTTGGGGCTCGAAAATGGAAATCATTTTAAATGTTAATACCTCCAAATAATTTAATAAGTTTATAATTTTCTAATATTTATAAAATACATATGTAGTTTACATGCCTACTTTAATTTAAAAAGTATATATTAGCAATTTATATATATAAAATATTAAGCAATCTAATGGCTAGAAATGTCAAAAAATTCTAATGAACCAACAATCTAACCTCGATATTTAATTACTTATTCTAAGCCAAACTAATAAAAATCAGGAAAACAAATGGCCCTAGTATTGTAAATAACATATAATTTTCTGTATAGATTTAAATAATTTTCAATATTTTTTTATAGTGATAGAAATAAGACCTGGGTAATTTATAAATGTAGATCACAAAAAGTACAAGCAAAGCAAATGTAACTGCAGTACACTGCACATCCTTCCCATGCAAAAGACTTTTTTCTGCTCACTTTGGTAGGATTCACTATGATAAACATAATAGCAAATAAACTTGTATAGCAGCAAACATAACCTCAAATATACTGCTTTTAATCTAAGGGAAATATGTGGAGCTGGGACATGCTTCCATACAAAATAATAAACATAAATATGTGATCTAATTCAATGTGGAAAGATGCAACTAGTGGAAATATAATTGGAGAATGGCAAATCATGTGATTGCGAGTCAAAGTTCAAATTATGGTTCACATAGTTGTACTCAGGGAGGATTGATTAGCTGGTCTTTACTCAATTGTAAAATAAGGTGTTGAATGGATACGAAACCTGGATTTGGTTCTGGTGAGATCAATATTTAAACTATGATACAAATACTTTGTACTTTATATTTTTAATATTTTGTCATGCACTTTTTTACTAATTGGCATTGAAACAAATGGAATATAGTATGTGCAATTATATTACTGCACCTACACTTGGCTGTTATTTTCCATGCTCTGCTTGCTGTTGAAGTCTTCCCATCTGTTCTTGAACAGAGTTTTATTGTGCCTATTTTTAAGTTTGGCAGAAAAGATAACGACAAAAACTATAGGCTCATTGCCATCCAGTCCACACTTGGAAAGGTATTCGAGGGCATCGTTCGTGACTACCTATATTTCCATCTTCAAAACAAGATTACTCCTGTGTAACATGGTTTCATGTGTGGTCGCTCAACAGTGACTAATCTGTTGCAGTTCCAAGATGACAAGGTAAACCATCGGCTCTTGATTGCAAAACTTGAAGGTTTTGGAATCTGTGGTACCCTACTTCGGTGGCTTGAGAGTTATCTGTGCGGCCATTCCTTTGTAGTCAATTGTGATGGAACCCTCTCCTCTTCATTTCCAGCAACATCTGGTGTACTCCAGGGCAGTCATCTTGCCCCTCTTTTTTTCGTTTTGTTCAATAACGACATTGGGTGTGCGATTGAAACAAAAAATTTGACGTTTGCCAATGATATCAAGCTGTTTACACAAGTTCAGTCTGATTACGATAAAAAAACTCTACAGACATTTCTTAATAATGTCAGTGACTGGTGTTGTGCAAATGCTATGGAATTGAACATATCCAAGTGCCAGATTATTAATTTTACTCGTGGCCGAATAAGTTATCTTTGTGATTATCACATTTGATTTTCAGTTGAATGACACCAACATCACTAGAGTGGATAATATTAGAAACCTGTGCGTGATATTGACTCCTACTCTAATTCTCTAAACCCATAAGACCATATACTCTAGATAACAACTAAAACCTGTACACTAATGGGCTTTGTCTTGAGAAGCACAAGAGACTGTTCTAGTCTCTTATACGTCTGTTCTCGAGTATGGTTCTATTGTGTAGAAACAATATCAGCAAGGTCAATCTGACAGGATCAACAGGATTCAAACTCGTTTCATACGTATTTTAGGTATGAAAATGGGCTACACCTACAGAGAAGCGCCCGTTGCTGAATGCCGATATTGAGGACTATTTTTGTCTAGAAAAACTACATACGAGGACATCTGTGACCTAGTTTTTCTTTTCAAACTGGTCAATGGACTACTGGACTGTCCAGATCTCTTGCACAGGAGATCTATCTTTCAACGGAAGTACATGCCTACATCATATGCAAATCATACGGGCGTTCCCAGGTTGCTGAGATCTGGTAGTGAAACTGCAAACATACTGTACTTCTTCTGTGACTCAACTGAGCGTTTCAAAAAACAAAATGCTAGATTATTGCAGTTATCTAAAGCCTACTGATCACACATTTCATGGTGCATTTGTTGTAAATAGTTCTTTCAATAGTTTATTTATCTGTTGTTTATCTACTCTTTAAATCTATAGAGTTTTCTTTAAATCTGTCTATATTCTGTGCTATAGCCAACTAATCACACAATTCATGATGTATTTGTTGTAAATAGTTCTTTCAAATAGTTTATTTGTCTGTTGCTTATCTACTCTTTAAATATTTGTTTATATTACTTAATAATATAAACAAATATCTTCCCTAGCCTTAGTTATTAATCAAGTATGTCAAGGTGATGTGAATGATGCAATTAAACAGCTTAGTGGTAAACGATATGCTGGCCCGGATAAAATTCCACCCTATATTTTTAAGGGTTGTAAAGATATATTTGTTGAACCACTTTGTATAATTTTTAATCTTTGTTTAGTTAATAATGTGTTTCCTAATGTTTTTAAATTGACACGAGTTACACCTATTTTTAAGAGTGGAAATTCTAAGCTCATTAAAACTATCGCCCTGTAGCAGTTTTTTCAACTCCTTCCAAAATATTTGAGATAATAATTTGCAAAAAGATTATGTCGTTTGTGGCTGCATCACTGACTGATAAGCAGCATGGTTTTCAATCTAAAAAGTCTATTATTACGAACATGATAAGTTTTACAGAATATGCATTACTTCAATTAGATAATAACTCTCAGTTAGATGTAATTTTTACAGATTTTAGTAAAGCCTTTGACAAAGTAGACCATAGTTTCATTTGAAGTAAAATGCATCATTTAGGTTTCTCGTCTAATTTAGTTAAGTTTTTTATTCTTATTTTTTTAATAGGTGTCAATATGTTTCTTATATGGGGCACAACTCTGGTAAATATGTTGTGACTTCAGGGTTCCACAGGGGTCTAATCTGGGTCCCGTACTATTTAATTTATTTATTAACAATATTGTTAACTGTGTAAAAACTTCACAGATTTTACTTTATGCAGACGACCTCAAATTGTATAGAACAGTCAATAGCCAGCTGGACCCTAAAGCATTACAGGCGGATTTGGATGAAATTGTAGCATGGAGTGTTAAAAATAAAATCTGTTTTAATATTGGCAAATGTAAAGTTATGACATTTACAAGGAAAAAAATATCTCTTTTCAATGATTATTCTATTGATGGTAGCACTCTTGAAAGAATATATGATTTCAAGGATTTAGACTTGATTTTAGACCCTACTTTGAACTTTAATCTACACATTTTATCTGTTATAAATAAGGCTTATAGAAACTTAGGGTTTATTATTATGCAGTCTCATAATTTTCATTCAATTTCAACTTTAAAATCATTGTATGTATCACTTGTTAGGTCTAATTTGGAATTTGCTAGTATAGTATGGAATCCTTATTTCGCTGTTCATATTAATTCAATTGAAAAAGTACAGAAAATGTTTTTGCACTATTTATATTTTAAAGAAACTGGTCACTTTACTTTTGATATATCATATAATCAGCTTTTAAGTATTTTTGAAATGGAAAGTCTTGAGAAAAGGAGAAAATTGGCACATTTACTATTTCTTTTTAAATTGTTGAAAGGTGAAATAATGGATTCATTTTGTCTGTCTAAAATTAATTTTTATGCTCCAATATTTTATAATAGGTCAAAAAATTTGTTTAAGATTGATTTTTCGTGTACAGTTTTCATCACCTTTAAACACAATGATGAGATTATATAACTCCTTGACAGGAAAAGTTGATATATTTGCAAATAATATTTACCAGTACAAAAGATACTGCCAAAGGGGTTTAAATTGATCTAGCTTGAACCAATCAATTGAAATTAATTATTGATATGTATATAGATAAGTAGTTTTAAACTTTTAGTCAGCCTACATAAAAAAAAGAAAAAAGAGAAAAGCATGTTATTTTTCACTCATATCCTCTCGCTACTATGGAGCCTAGTTATTGTTAATAGAGTTTATTGTTGTTGATTATTATTGATATTTTTAATTATTATTATCATTGTTATGCTATTTATTATTTATTTGTTTGCTTTAGTTAATAGTTTTGATTATGTATGTGGCACTGGACTGGACATGAAATCGTGGACTTTAAATTAATTGCATGTCTTCTTTCATTGAACATGCACAGTGTTATTGGGTAAATAACCTGTATTGTGCATGTAAAATAAATAAATAAATAAATGTTTAAGCCTGCTTTATTGTTGTTACGCAATACCGCTATCATGTAATTTTTTTTAATCATATATGTAAAAATGATGAAACCGTTGAAATAAATAAATGGCTTATATATAGATAGATTAAAAACGCCACTGATTTATAAAAAAAAGATATATATGGGTTTAAATCTAAAATTTATCAAGTTATAGGCCTGTGTTCTCGGTTAAATAATTTTTTATTTTTTATTTTTAATTTTTTTTTTTACTTTTATCGTTTACCATTTACCACCTCCTCTTCCCCACGCTCGTAAAGATCGGGGAATCGTCAACTTCTTTCTCTTCTTTTTCTAGAGATTGAGTTGTTGTGAGCATACATGTTTTTAGGGTCTAATCCTATGATTATGTTCTTCAATGTATTCTTTTAGGTTATAATAGCATAGACCTTCAATAAGGTCTATGACAATAGGGCCTATCTAATACATATTTTTTTAAAAGATTTTTATTATTTTCGGGTTGTTTGGTAATAAATTCAATAGTTTACCTGCTAGGAACTGTGGGGTTATACTAGCCTATGTTGTTCTATGTTTAGATTCAGTTTATTTCTTAAATTATATTGGTGGCATTCGTTTCTAAAAGTTTTGTTGATTTTTTATAAATTTTGGTCTAGATATGTGGAGGTGATGGTCAGGATTTGGTTACGTTAAAATAGTGGTTTGCAATGTTCTTAAAAAGGTGCATCTTCTATGATCCTTAGAGCTTTCCTTTGTAGAATTAAAATTTTTTTGTATTTTTTGTATTTGTGCAGCTTCCCAGACTATGATTCCAAAATTTATGTGTATTGCAAATAGTGAGTGATAGGCCATGATAGTTACTTCTTTATTTGTTATTTTCTGAATTCTTTTAAGTGCGAAGACATTTGATGATAGTTTTCCATGGAGATTTTCTGTGTGTTTTTGCCAATTTAAGTTTTGTCGATGATGATTCCGAGGAATTTTGTATGAACAGTTAGACTAGTGTTTATTTCTTGATTTGGATGAGAAGAGTAGAGTAGTCAAACGAGGAACTTGTAGGTATAGTAGAAGGTCTATGATTGTAGGCTATACATTGATTTATTTAATGCTATCACACAGAAGAAGTAAGCAAACAGACTCGCGGTCATATCCAAGAGTGCTAAAATGTGAGTCGAATTAGCGTGTCGAGTAGTTATTTGGTTTGCCATGCAATGACAGAGTCAGTACCTTGTCAGTCCCTCCTTTATTACCCTCAAATCCTCAAGGATTAACGTAGTAATTATTACTAAGATGTATAAAGATATACATAAGTAAAAATCTTTATAACTGCCACCAAGGCGTTCGCTGTGGCCATAAGAGAGCGACCTCAGTACCTACTGTATCTTCTTTTCTGTTATGTCGTATAAAATTAGGAAAAATTTAATAATTAAAATAGTTGGCCAACATTAAATGGGGCGTATCCTGACTCACCAATGGCTTGAGGGTCCACTGAAGAGTAAAGATGTCATCCTGGGGACGTGACAAAGTGTCCCAACGACAAACTGAGCCAGTTTATTTGGAACAGATTGTCGTTGGGACACTTTGTCCGCGTCCCGTCATTCTATCGCTGATACTGATAGGTCAAGAAGGAGTGTGCTGTGGAAAAAGTTCAGGGAAACCAAGTGGCCCAAGTGGTGAAAAATAATTTGAAAATTGTGTAGATGTTTTGAGTGAAGAGAGGGGTGAAGTGGGCTGTTAAAAGATACAAAATGTTTGCAAGTCATACTACATCGCTATAGAACCTGGGTTCCAATTGTAGTTTTATAGATAGTTAGTAATTTGTTATTCTATGGTTTTATGTATAAAATTAATATATTTTACTTATTTTTATATAACTAGGTAGTTTATTTTATAAGTTTACATGTAGTGTAAGTTTCATAAGTAATTTTAAAAATACGATTTTAAATATCAAATCTATATTAAAATTATAATATCCCTACTCTAGTACGTTAGTTTAATAATTGGTTTATTAATCAGAATGGTACTATAATTGATAATTTTGAATTTTGTTCCAATAGAGTACATGCACCTTGTAAGGATGTAACCATTTAAATCCATTATTTTAGATTAAAATATTTTCATTGAAATATTTATTTTATTACAAATGTTAAAGCTAATTTACATTTAAAGTGGAGATAATTTATCCATTTAAGTTTTTAAGTTTTATAATTTTAATGCAGGGTACTATGTTACAATTAATTAAAGTAATTAAAATAAAAACGAGCATACTACAAGTATTTTAGAATTTTAATAAAGTTTATTGTAAGGTACAAATATATATATATATATTAAATATCTGTGATCCTCTGCAGTTTATAAGTGCTGAAATATGGAGTGTAATTACACCTTTCCAAGTAAAGGTGTAGTAAATGTGTAATTGACACCTGTGGGAGTATTCTACCTGACCAAGGGACGGAAGTTGGTGAGTTAGGATGTTAGAAACGACCCTCAAACCATTGGCGAGTTGGAATACAGCCTAAGTTGGTAACGGCATGGCCCTGTAAGGTTATCAACATTTCTGTAATGTGAAAACCCGGAAAAACCAACGTATTATTTAAAATCAGAAAATATTTGTAGGGTGTTGAGTTATAACATACCTTCATGATCAGAAATATCAACAACATATTAGCTTGACTCGTATGCCACTCTGCCTTATGTAATTCCTAAATATATAATCATATTAAATATAATATTTAAATAATGAATAATAATAAAGACACTCATCTAATTTAACAGAACCTGGAAGCAAGTGGTAGGCTGTGTTTAATCGTAATTGTATATTAAATGCATCACGAGTTTGAAGGCGAGATTTAAATTGTTGATGATCAGTGATTTATTGGAAGGAGGAAAAAAATTTAAAACATTCTTAAAATACTAAAATTTATCTCCAGTGGATTACCTAGCTAATTCTAATATGTAACACTTTTATTAAATAGGTTTAATTAATTATTGATTATCTACAGTATTCATGCTTGAAAGCCACTAAGGTGAATGTAGTTGCTAGAGAATCCGCCAGGCAGCGGTGTTGTAACAGAACTGAGAGCGGCTGTCGGCAGTCGGCGTCAGACCTTCTTCAACTGTGAGTCTGTGTCGGTTTTCGTGTTTATGACTTCACTGAATGTGTTTTGTGTTAACGTTTTTGTGTTTTACTAGTGCTAACTCTTTATCTTGTGCTTTTGTGTCAACCGTGAAATATTTCTTCTTATCGCTTCTACTTTAGGCTACGATCAGTGTTGTGTTCGTGTTATTTACTGGAAGTGTTTGTTGTTTGGAGCCCATAGCCATCTGTTTTCAACCATTTAGGCCGTAGACCTTTCCAAAACTGATTATTCATTCAACTTCTTTATAAGGTAGGAATTTTATTTCAATCATATAAATAGCCTAATGCTATTGTTGATTTGAAGTCCTAAATTGCTCTAATTTCTTGTAAATGCTAACCTAATATGTATAACATTTAAGTTGTTATTTTAAAACATAACATTTGTAAATCATAAAAAACTGTCCAAGTCTCAATATTTTATAATACTTTTATAAAGTAGTGTTGGAAGCAGTGTAGGATATGTGTGCTTTAGCACAGTAATATTTGTAATGGATTCAGTTTTTATAATGAAGTACGAAGAACATGAATAGTGACTACTGATGTATCTGGTCTAGTACTCAATACTACATATAGTTCTATAATCTTTGCTAATATTACGATAATTAAGCGTACAGCTAACCAACTTATACTATTTTCATTATCTCATCATATTCAATGGTAATGTACTGTAATTAAACTATTCGGTAGTTATCTAGTCCATAATATCCTTCTTCGTCAAGTTTTTTTGTCTCCAAGCCAAGTTTTTTTTGTCACACGGGTTACAATCTGTTACTGTTGCTGACAGTAAGTGGTAAAATGAAGCGTAATTTTAACTTGTATTAGTATATGTGGAGGCGCTAGATCCATATATATCAATATTTATGGATAGTTTACTGCTTCATGTGGGCACTTCCAAACAAATCAATGCAAACTAAAATTAAACTTTATTTTATTGCTTACCGCCAGCGACAGATTGTTGCCCGTGAGGCCGCAGCCGTAGGCAAATTTGTATGGAGTAGTTTTTTTTTTTTCAATTCAGAAAGCGGAAATGTTCACCGATATAACATGGAAGCTACGTATCCCTGACATAACCTTAACTAAAAGTGAGTTGCATTATATATTTTAAATCATAATTTTCAGAATGTAGGTTTTTATGTGTGAGTATGTTTGATGTTTTATGCTCAAGGTTATTTATGCAGTTTCTTACCACCAAACAAATTTGGAAAATTTTGCTTGAAATGGGTCTAGAAATTTTGATGTGTTTTTTGCGCTGAATAAAAATTTGAAAACTATTTTGGCCTATTACAACTATTTCTCGAGATATAACGGAAAAACTACTTTCGCAGCGGATCGTGATTAGCGGCCATTACTCGACCATTATATACAACAACTATTAATCACAAAAACCGAATTCGCCTATATACACGCCCGGATTTTAGAGGGCGTAAAGTACAGCAATTGACTTTAAATCAATGAAATGTTGGGGTTCTCGCCATGTTTAATCAGGTCCAAGGAACTGGCTATATACATGTTAAAATTAAATTTAAAATTTTCCGATTTAAATCAGTTTGTTTTCTTAGATAAAACAAAGTTTAGAGAATTCTGTAAGTCTACACGTACAGTGTAGACCCATCTGCCCACCCCTACACGTACCGTGCTACTGACCCACCCGCCCGTCCCTACACGCACTATGGTAGCCGGCAGGCCGTCATGGAGGTAAAACACTCGAATTTAACGCAAATTATGATTTTTTGTTGAGAAAATAGACAATTAAGATAAGTTAGGTTATGTTTGGTTAGGTCAGTAAAATATGCATTTTTCGGGCTGTAAAATAATGTTACTACAAAACCAGTTATATATTTGTGTTCAGCATAAAAAAATACGAGAAATAAAAAAAGTTGTCGAAAAATAACGATTTTAAAAAAGTTGTTTTTTCACTATCAGATAAAAAATTAGTTTTTTGATCTTTCGGCAAAAAACGAGTTTTCCGTGGATGAAATCAAGCTCTTCAAGAGATATAATAATCTCATATTTCACCACTTTTTCAACAAGAAATCGTATTTTCAGAGGTGGCAAGAAAGTGCATAATTACCTTTCAAGGTAATCCCTAATATAGCCTGTTATTGGTTTTGCAGTATAGTTACTATTTTGACTCACCCACCAGCCACCACTAACAATTTTCAAGAACCTAACCTAGCATGGCCTAACTTATCATAAGCTTCGCAAGAATTTTGCATTTGTGTCAAATTCAGTCCGGCCGTCTTAGGGCAATGGTAGGCTTCATGAAAATTCGTCTGATGTGGTTAGTATTTTAGTAAAGTAGTCCTTCTGAAATTGAGTATACTGCAATATAAAAGTGTTACTCCCAAGTTTTTTAAAAGGTTAACTTATTTATTTGTTTTAGATCATAAAAAAGGGTAACTTATTTATTTGTTTCAGGTCATAATGTAATGTTTGGTACAAGAAAATCAATTTTGCAGGATGTGATAGAAATCTCGTAATTATTATAGGAATTGTGTTTCAAAGAGTCCAGTTTGCCATTGCTTAGTTTTTTAATAGAATTTGTATTTTAGTAATTCGTTAGTTATTGAAGAATAAGCTACAGCAAACTTGACTTGCAAAAGTGAAATCATGTACCACCTTTTAATGTAACAATATGTCTTTATTGTTTTGTAAACGACTAGAAGACTGGATTAGTAGTAACTGTAGGTAGGAGGGTAGGCCTACTAAAAATAGCATTTTTTAACTACTGCGTATTTCATTCTTGCAGAACCTAGCATTTACCAACAATTTGGTGTTCTTATTTAGTTATACTACTGATATGTTATACATCCTTCGTTTGTGAATTTATTAACGCTTTGTTATGTAGCGTAGGCCTAATTCATTCCTCATTCAATACAGAATATAGCGCTGACATAATTTTTACCGAATGTTAATTAAATTTGAAATTGAGTTGTGCTGAGATGTGTTTTCGCGACCTTGTCTTCCTTAAGCGCTAGAAGCATCCAGAAGTTTACATTCCCCAATGCAATTTGCGAGATGTGGCGGGGTCAATGCTCGTCTCAAGGCTTAGGCCTAAGCTGTAGACGACTCTGACATCGAGTATTTTCAGTGAGGTTATTATTTCAGGCCACAGTAGCCAATGCAGTAGCATAGGGTGACCAAATCACTATAAAAGATAATCGTGAAAAGTCGGTTTTGAAATACAACCCCCTTCCCAATATACACCCACAGTTTTTCATTTTTAGTTTCCATTTCTACAATATATCGTTTTGTTAGTCTTCCCTAAAAAAATCTATCCCTTTGATAGCACACTTTACTAGTAGATTGAAACAAAATGTACAAAGATTTATTTATTCCTATTTCGTAGCTTAAGCGGCTGGAGTCATTATTAGAAACTAGTTCTTCCGGTGTCAACCGCGTCAAAGGACTATTTACAACCTATGTACAGTTCCAGACGTTTCGCCCATGCTACGAATGCTACGATGTGGCATCCTCAGTGGTTAGGCTAAGAGTGACTATTTACAAATTGTAAATAGTCCTTTGACGCGGTTGACACCGGAAGAACTAGTTTCTAATAAAGATTTATTTACTTGATATTCTTAAAAAATTGACATTTAATACGTGTTAAAATAACCATCTATGATTTTGTTCAAAAATACATAGTACTAATAAAAATCTGAGTTCCGAGACATCGTCCCGAAAGAGCTTTGCGGGACACCATATAGTGCAATAGAAAACCGTGACAATCCCGGGTTTCCGGGACATTAATCGTCCCGAAACAGCTTTGTGGGAATCCGTATAGTGCAATACAAAACAGCGACAATCCCGGTTTCCGGGACATTAATCGTCCCGAAACAGCTTTGCGGGACACCATATAGTGCAATATAAAACCGCGACAGTCCCGGTTTCCGGGACATTAATCGTCCCGAAACAGCTTTGCGGGACTCCGTATAGTGCAATACAAAACCGCGACAAGCCCTGTTTCCGGGACATTAGTTGTCCCGAATCAGCTTTGCGGGACACCGTATAGTGCAATACAAAACCGCGATAATCCCGGTTTCCGGGATATTAATTGTCCCGAAACAGCTTTTGCGGGGCTCCGTATACTGCAATACAAAACCGCGATAATCCCAGTTTCCGGGACATTAATCGTCCCGAACAGCTTTGCGGAACACCGTACAGTGCAATACAAAACCACGACAATCTCGTTTTTCCGGGGCGTTTGTTGGTCTTATATGTTCATTGGTTTGGTTTGGTCACCCTACAATAGCAGACAGTACTACGAGCAAAATACATACTGTATATGTGACTGACAGTGACTTGTCCACAATAACTTACGATAATGACGTGTAGATGTATGGGATGTCGAGATGTATGGGAACGTTAGGGCCCAGGTCCTTATAGGAACACTTCTAGTACTCAAGGTCGAACTACAGACATGAAACAAACGATCGTGCTCAAATAGATACGCACAACATGTTTACAGACTGTTATTCACTCTAATTCATTTTAACTATGTACGTATATAGGTTTATGAGTGTGTAAACTATGGCTTTAGTCTAAACATCTAAGATTTGTTAAATCTTTTAAAAAGATCAAGGATCATTACTTAATATTCCAATATTTGTATTGATTCAAAAACATACCAATCGAATTAATGAACTATTAATTAAGTGTAGGCAGACTTACATCATAATTATAGACTTAATCCCATTATTTATACCTAGTATGCCTTAAATCTTCATTTTGTAAATTGTTAGTCCAGTAGTTCGTCCAGCCACGTGTGCTCTATACAATTGATTTTTAAGCACATAAATAGACTTCTCTTCTAATGTTAAATGCCGTGTCTCTAATTGTCACCTGTTTTTGTGGTCCATTG
>JAQJVL010004871.1:0-40559 GCA_035578905.1 Stictocephala bisonia
AGTATAAAATATCAGGAAAAATATGTTTAGTCATTAGACAGATAAAATAAATCACCAGTTCTATGCGTCAACAATTAAAACTTGTATCAATTAATTTATTAAACTAATCAGGCTGCATGGTCAAATTATCTACACAAAGTATTAACACTTATATTGATGCATATTTAATTTATATTGTATGAAGTTAGTTTGTATAAACTATAAAATGATCAATAGGGAATTATTTATTTGTGTAACAGGAAGAGACGATTTCGTTAAATGAAATGGGCTCTCGCTATGACTCTGATTGTGTCAGTAAAATGTCATTTAAAGTCAGTGAGCTGAGATATTGGTTTTCTGTGCATGAATTGATGAGTTCTAGAAATTTTAATTAGATGTGGATAGTTCAATGGAAGTAAGACATTGTCATAAAATATTCATTCACTTTATCTTTTAAACATTTGTTGTTTTTGAGTAGATTAGTCGGTAGCTTAGTTGGTTAAATCCCACCTTCATAAGCTAAAGGTTCTCAGTTCGATCCCAATCAGAGTCGAAAAAAAATTTTAAGAGGGGTCAGCTGATAACCACCTATCATATGACCCCTCTTATAAAAGAGCTTGGTAAGACGAGAAAGTTAACATAAAGAAAAGTGAAATCGGACCACCCAAAACAAAATGGCGGCCAAGTAAATGAAATTGCTGAAAAGTAACTTAGGCCCCCACTAACTTTTTAATACTGAAAATATTTTATTTCAGTTTTTTGACAACATTTTTGGGTATTAGAAGCTACATTAATGAAATCATTTAAAAAAAACTCCCTGACAGTAGCTTGATCAGTTCTGATCTGGCCAAATAAAAGTACTATTTCAACTCTTTCATTCAATGTAAACAACATTTTTCTCTAATGGAAGAGTAACAGAAAAAATAATCCGAAAAGGTAATGTAAAAAAGTACGTTCACAAAATATATGATTGAACGCCAAAAGACATAAACTGCAGCACTCGAGTAAAGAGTTGTGATGAGTGAACAGTGGCCCCTCCCTTTCCAAATATAAGAACTGAAAAGGAAAGTAGATAAACATCTGGGAAACCCAGTGAACGCTTCTGTTTATTTAGCAAAACTTGTTAAAACCAGTAAGGAAACATAATTATTATTACAAAACGTTTCTCCCGCATAACTTTTAACTACTTATCTTTTTGAGCTGCCATTTTGGAAAGAATTGTCAAAAGTATTTCATTACAGAGAACTCCTCGTCCAAACTAAATCTGCAAAATGAGGTGTCACGTGATGATTATTCTCGAATGTTAGGGGCTGCTCTCAACCCCTCCTTCCCAAAACGGCGTTTACAAATATTAATATTGAGTAACCGGACCTTTAGTTACGCAAAAGTATTGCTTCAACTGAAAGCAAAATCCTTTAATAGTCAAATATTACAGGGAGTTGTAAATCACTTTTCAGCCATTTCAATTACTTGGCCGCCATTTTGTTTTGGATGGTCCGATTTCACTTTTGTTAACTTTCTCGTCTTACCAAGTTCTTTTATCAGAGGTGTCACACGATAGGAGTTGATATTTAAAAATTTTGAGTTACCCCCAGCCCCCTTAAGGGGGAGACATTTTAAAATGCTTTCATTAATGTAACCCCTCATACCTAAGAGGGTGACCACAAACTGAAATAAAATATTGTTAGTATTAAAAAAAGTTAGAGGGGGTGCAAGTTACTTTTCAGTCATTTCATTTACTTGGCCGCCATTTTGTTTTGGATAGTTCGATTTCACTTTTCTTTATGTTAACTTTCTCGTCTTACCAAACTCTTTTATCAGAGGGGTCACACGATAGGAGTTGCTATTTACAAACTTTGAGTTGCCCCCTCCACCCCCAGCACCCTTCAATGGGGGGACATTTAAAAATTCTTTCATTAATGTAGCCTCTCATACCTAAGAAGGTTGCCACAAACTGAAATAAAATATTTGTAGTGTTAAAAAAGATAGTGGGATGGTGAAGGTTACTTTTCAGCCACTCTGTATATTTAATAAGTGAAGCAATTTTTACTGACGAACCAAAAGGATATTTTTAATAACACAAAGGAGTTATTTCATGACCAATTTAAAGGATTAGTGTGTCAAAACATTTTCCCCTGTTCGTAGTTGAACAATAATATCTTAATATTTCAATAATTTTACCTTTAATGGAATGGGAAGAACTTAAAGTACGTTTTTCGGGCACAAGAATGTCATGGAGAGAACTAAATGACCGTAAAGTAACAGCTGTCCAAATATAAATAAAGTAATTATTTCCAAAACGTTTTAACAGCTGTTCGAATGTAAACAATAGTGTTTTTAATATTGAGGAGGTTAGATCGTTTCATAATGTTGAACCAGGGAAGGTTGGAAGCATTGCCTTGATTTATTCGCATTCGAGTGTTGGGCTCCACTATACTGGACTTAAAGGTTCAAATGGTAATCTAATGCAACTGTTTTATTTATTTAAAATAATCTTCAGCTAGTAAAAAAATCGAATTATAAGAACACGTTTGAAAAAGGTTATTATTGTTTATACTAATAAATAGGTAGCAACGCAAGTATGTGAGTGAGATACTGTAAATAAATCTAATGTTGTGATTTTACGTTATACATTTAACCTTAATTTGAAGTAAAAAGTCACAGACCGAGGCCGAAGTGTAACGAGAGCAGTAAATGACGGGGTTGGTACTCGAAGCGTGCAGGGGTGTCTTCTAGTAATTAATTATTTAGTGTAAAAATACGTTTTCATACAAAATTGTACCCACTAAAAATATTAAATGAATGCTCTTTGACGATTGAAAACAGATTTAAGACATAAAACGTGACATAAAGAGGCGAGGGTGACTTGAAAACCACTCGAAGCATTGAATAAATGTCTGATAGAAATCCAACAGACCACATTGAAGTCTGGTCTGTCCCGGATAGCCATTACCATCGAATCAATTTCGGTAAAAGCCCAAGCGGCAAATCCATTGCTATATTTTACTTGAATACGAGTTTAACTTTTATTGGTAGAGACTGAAAGAATAGAAATTTAAATCTTACCTTTTTGTTTTAACATTTTTTTCCCACGGTAAAATTGCTCATTGTTTTAATCTAGACTAAATGTTAACAGGCAAATCCTTCTGCTCCAGTTGTATTTAAGTATTAAGTTATATATAGTCTTATTTTTTTAGTTGGTAGACGAGAATTGTTTGACATTTTATACTATTTCGATAAGAAACCCTACACAGAGTTTCGATTTAGTACTACCTTGTCTTTTTCAAGCATCATATCTAATATATATATATACAGGGTGTTCTGAAAAAAGTTGCCCATAAGGCAGGGCGTGATTCCTCACATCAAAAGAAGAAAAAAAGTTCTAATTAACATAGGTCCGAAAATGTTTCGTTAGAGAGTTACGGCTAGCGAAAGATTTCGCCTGAATTTCAGTTCCCCTGCTGAAACGAAGCCCTATGGGTATTTGTTGGCTGTTAATTAAGATGTACAATTTAGCGTTCTTTATGTGAAATGAACTAAAAAAATTGAATAAAACCGTTTCCAGACCTGTAGCTACAGTAGTTTTTAAGATATGTGACGAAATACGCGAAACTTGGTCCCGAAACACAAGTTCCTTTTAGGTTTGAAGCAGATTTACTATGTTAAATGTACAATAAACCCAAATTTTTTTACAGAACTTTTAGAAAATTTAATTTCGAAGAGAAAGATGTAAAATAAGTCTATAATAGACAAACGCAACCTTTAAAAAATAATCCTTAATTAGCCTACATACAAAACGCATGAAAAATAGACAAAATCTGTTAAGCTCTCTACAAATGTAATATTGAAGTTAAAACAGCTGTTGTAATAAAACAAATTAATGAGTTACTAATATTTTTTATCAAGTAAACATTTTTAACAATCATAAATTATCATACATAAAAAAGTTATCTGAATTATCATTCAACAAAAAAGTTACACTTGTCCTAAAAAACTAACCACGTCACAGTAGATTTTCAAAATGTTTCCCCTCATTCAAAATACAAGCATCCAGCCGTCTTCTCATAGACTGCCGAACTCTTTCGAAGATCCCAGGTGTCTCACGTATCCTTTGAATCCCATTAATAATCCTTGTGCGCAACTCTTCTATGGTATCCACAGGCGAGTCGTAGACAAGCGACTTTAAATGTCCCCATAAGAAAAAGTCAAGAGGATTGAGGTCAGGTGACCTTGCAGGCCATGCTACTGGGGCTCCTCGACCAATCCATCTGTTTGGATATGCTTCATTTAAAAATTCTCTTACTTGTAATGTGTAATGAGCTGGAGCTCCATCTTGCATGAACCACATTTTGTTGCGTGTGTATTTTGTTGCACATCTTCGAGTAACTCATTCAGATCAGTCCCCACCCGCCCACCCATTTGTGTAAATAATTTTCACCATTGAGCCTCTCAGGTAAAAAACGAATAAAAATTTTATCACCCAGAATAGCAGCCCATACGTTTATAGAAAACTGATATTGGTGACGGTTCTCTGAAATAGCATGTGGATTTTCAATTGCCCAAATGTGAGTATTGTGGGTGTTAAGAATAGCCATTCTTGAAAATTTTGCTTCATCAGTAAAGATAATGTTATTTAAAAAATGTGGATTTCTTATCCACCTTTGGATAAGCCATTGGCATAGCTGAACACGAGGAAAGTAATCTCGAGGCAAAAGAGCCTGGACCCTTTGATAGTGATAAGAATGCAACTGCTACTCATGTAAAATCTTCCAGACAATTGAATTACTAACACCGAAATCCAAGGCTAGTTCTCTAGTACTTCTTCCAGGATGATTCTCTATTTC
Organism: Stictocephala bisonia; assembly: GCA_035578905.1. Lineage (NCBI taxonomy): Eukaryota > Metazoa > Arthropoda > Insecta > Hemiptera > Membracidae > Stictocephala > Stictocephala bisonia. Next base: position 4,824 of record JAQJVL010004871.1, read on the forward strand.
GTCCAACACGCCCTCCTCCAATTCAGCTGTACACATTATACGTGGCCGTCCTGATCTACCAACTTTTCCAGGTTTAAAGGTTCCCGTCTCGCTTAGCCTTCTATGAATGGAAGAAAACATTTTATGAGTCGGTAACTGTCTACGAGGAAAGTGTTCCTGATAGAGTCGTCTAGCCTCACGACTGTTGCAATGTGCAAGACCGTACATTAAATGCATGTCTGCCATTTCACCATTAGTGTACATAATATTCATATTACCTGCCATGATGAATAAGATATTATTAGCTATCAAAAATTAACTGCAACGGCACTCGCACTAACTTGTATTAAAGTACAGATCAACACACGCACATAATGAGCAATGGAAAAATAGCTGCTTGTCATGTTTATTTAAATTATTATAAACAATGTTACATTGTTTAAACATATGTTTTAAATAGAAATTATTTTGTTCCTTAAATCATATGTTTTAATACAACAGCTGTTTTAATTTCAATATTACATTTGTAGAGAGCTTAACAGATTTTGTCTATTTTTCATGCGTTTTGTATGTAGGCTAATTAAGGATTATTTTTTAAAGGTTGCGTTTGTCTATTATAGACTTATTTTCCATCTTTCTCTTCGAAATTAAATTTTCTATAAGTTCTGTAAAAATATTTGGGTTTATTGTACATTTAACATAGTAAATCTGCTTCAAACCTAAAAGGAACTTGTTTTTCGGGACCAAGTTTCGCGTATTTCGTCACATATCTTAAAAACTACTGTAGCTACAGGTCTGAAAACGGTTTTATTCAATTTTTTAGTTCATTTTACATAAAGAACGCTAAATTGTACATCTTAATTAACAGCCAACAAATACCCGTAGGGCTTCGTTTCAGCAGGGGAACTGAAATTCAGGCGAAATCTTTCGCTAGCCGTAACCCGCTAATGAAGCATTTTCGGACCTATGTTAATTAGAACTTTTTTTCTTCTTTTGATGTGAGGAATCACGCCCTGCCTTATGGGCACCTTTTTTCAGAACACCCTGTATATATATATATATATATATATATATATATATATATATATATATACGTATATATGTATCTAAATTAATCTTGATTTAGTTTTAATTTAATACTTGATAAAGTCCTGGGTTAAACCAAATCGAACGTTGTGTAGGTTTCTTCACGAAATGTGGAAAATGTTCGAAAATCCTTGTCCACCCTATCGAATACATCATCACTATGATTTTTAAAATTAGGTTATTATTTCTGTTTAAATTTGTAATAATTAAGATAGCTAGTAAAATATATATTGATTAAAACTACTTTACAATATTTGACTTATTATTATGAGTGATGTCAACCTAATAAAGTGAACTGAATGAGTTGCTCTTTTAAAGTAACTTCATCTTTAATAAAGGAACATGAAGCTAAACATGTACAATATTTTTTGGGGAAAACCAACAATCATATAACACCGACAATGTATCTGTTAGCACAAAGTAACTGTTTAAAGTAAAGGTTTTTTCTTTTGAAACGCAACCTGTGATCTTAAATGGGTTGAATACCGATACAGTAATGTACATACAATACATTATAGTTAATACCATGAGTTCAGAATACTGTTTGAAAATATCCTGACACAAAACAAACGATTTTGTTTAAAAATGTTCCTCCACAAAAGACTCCCTGGTCTTTGCTCAAACCAATCTTTCTAACCTCAGTAGGGAAAAGATGGGTGAAATGCCGCCAAAAAAGGGGATTTCTGCGTCAAATTGACCTTTGGACCCACTTTTCTGGCCTCTGATTGGTCGAGAGCGGTCACGTGACTTTTCCAAGATGGCGGCGCCCATTTCCCGCCAAATTTTCTAACCTCACTTTTCCTAACCTCAAATTTCCCGCCAAATTCCCAAATTCCCGCCAAATTTCCTAACCTCACTTTTCCTAACCTCAAATTTCCATTTCCCCCCATTTCCCCCTCAAATTCCCGCATTTCCCTCACATTTCCCACATTTCCCCCCATTTCCCCCCCAAATTACCCAATTTCCCTCACATTTCCCCCAAATTACCTTCAAATTCCTAAAATTACCCTCAAATTTCCCACAAATTCCCAAATTTCCCACACATTTCCCTCACATTTCCCACATATCCCCCCCAAATTACCCAATTTTCCTCACATTTCCCCCAAATTACCCTCAAATTCCTAAAATTACCCTCAAATTTCCCACAAATTCCCAAATTTCCCACACATTTCCCACATTTCCCCCCAAATTACCCTCAAATTTCCCTCAAATTACCCAATTTCCCTCACATTTCCCACATTTCCCCCCCCCCATGGGACTTGTTACTCTACTCATATATACACCATAACAAAATTAATATTTCGAGGCACGTATAGTGTCGACAACCTACAGGCATATTCGCTTACACCGAGCCAGTACACGATATATTATATAAAATGTACCAACTGTTTTTTTCAGGTGATCTGTATTTGGTGTTAACCTTTTTTCCTCTGTAATTAAAACATGCGGTGAAAATAAAAAATAAATAATTATTTGTTTTGCAGACATGCCTCCTAAAAAATCTAATATTGGTAGAAGAAGCAGAAATGCTCGAATTCTTTCAGCTATTAGGTTCTAAATCAAACTCAATATTATGACCGGCGAAGCGGGCGGGTACAGCTAGTTTTTATATATAAATCAGTTAGAATATCTTTTATAGTTACTTATTTTTATTACAATGTATATTAATTTAAGTTAAATTTTAATGTACTGCTCTTAGGCGAGCAAAGTGCTACTATCAAATCAGCATGACCTGGTGACAAAACTTAGCGCATCCTTTTGGAACATGGCACCTTCGGAAGGGAAGTCCCCGGGGGAAAATTCCCTCCCTCAAATTACCTCGGTATACTATACAAAATGCACTATTAACCTTTCCCATCTCATACTATATAAAATGCTAAAGATGGCGGTCATTTACATATGTACTATATAAAATGCTTTCGTGTACTTCCAGCAACCGTCGGCTACCTTCGTACACGTCGTCTGCTGGTCTGACGCACACCCAAATGCCACGCTCTGATTGGTTACCTCCCTACTTTACAAATAATATTTCTCACACGTACTGTTAGACTACTTATTTAATTTAATTTTTCTCAAATTTTAACAAATACACAGTTAACATACGCTCTTAGCTTTGGGTACTCATCCACGGCTTCCTACACTGTTACCTATATCGAATCACAGTTCATCCTCAAGCCCCTACTTAACACTCTAGGCAACCCGCAATACACGTTTTTAATTAATTATTTATTCAAAAATGAAGGGACAATTCTTTATATTTAATCTGTTTATAATTTGTAATACACTGTTACCCTATCCATTTTAAATAATTTCTTATTTTATATTAAATACTCTGTTAACATGCGCTCTTACCTTCAACTACCATCTACTTCCGGTTAACTTCGTATTAACCCGACATCCTCTAAACCTAACACGCTAGCTTAACGCTCTTACCCATGCCTAACCGAACTATTCAACTGTACTTACAAAGTCTACTCGGACTTTATCGGTCCGTTATTGGTCACAAGCTTCACATTTTCTTTCATTAACTATAACAATTTCCTATTTTCGCCCACCTTTGCATGCATGTACATCTTACCTAGGTTACATTACTTACTTTTATTATCAATTCTGTGGACTTAAATACCTCACTTCACATCCACGTACATATCCAGAACCCATCAGCCCCCCTACATAACGAAACAAGCACACCTACCTTCACTTCCTCTCCACAATCATTCCTTCCTTTGTACCGACACTCAAGGACTAATTCACTACCATTTCACAACCCATATACTAGTTACTGAACTGCCAGTAGTGCCAGTGCACCGACAGTACATTCAGTTCTCACACAAAACATGGCTGACCTCAATATTTTTTGCTATTTTAATTGGCACCAGACGGACTGCATATCAACCACATGCTAACCCTAGAGGTCAAGTTAGTGATATCAAACAACGTTGCATTTCCTCGAGATTGTAAAATCCGACCATATCTGGTCTATTATTGAACAAAACGAAAGAATCATTGGTATTATAGTCCCGTACTTTTAAAAAAAGAGAGCAATAATAATTTATTTACACACTACGTTTTATTCAGTAAAATCAATTGATATTCTTGTTATTACCAATTATCATACGTAATACATAGAACCTTTTACAATAATTTGTGCTTTATATTTAAATTATTACGAGTAAACTTAATTTTAACAAAGTTTTATCAATTTGTTTTGTTGTAAATTCCATAATTTATAAAAATGCTAACACATTACATGTGTAATAATGAGAGATCGTACATCAAATTATACCGTATTTTCTAAAGTTTTTATTGTTTAGGTAGGATTTTAAACAATATGTATAGCATTTATAACTGAATTATTGTATGTTAACCAACCTAAACTTACAAATAACAATTATTATATCCACAAACACATGATAAATGAAGTGTAATAACCTCAAACACAAGATAATTCCTCACACTTTATATACACCATAGCAATACACTATTTACTGTATTTGAGACGTTAATCGTAGAGGTATGAGTCTTGAATGAATGTAGTCTTTGTTACTAACTAAGGCTGCTGGACCCTTTGATATATCATCTATTAAAACACAATATTAAGGGAAACTATGACATGGAACCCAAACCACATAGTATTGATTTTATTTCAAACAAACTGTCAGTTTAAAAAACATTCTAACAGAAGAGTAAATTCCATCCAAAAGTAAGAAAAAATCAAAGATACATACAAATTTCAGAAAAAGAGTCATTTTACACAAAAATGTGTTGAAACATTGTTCAAATCATGGAAAAACTACCAACATAGTACTCTCCAAACCCCTTAAAGTTGAGTTAAAATGCACATAAATAGGGATATTTGTGTACAAAATATGTTATAATTCCCTAAAAGCATTAAAATGCAGTGTCATAACAATGATATTCACCCTAAACATTAAAAAAACCCTTTAAAATACTCTTATAGAACCCCAGTTTGACCTCAAAACAACGTACAAAACTGATGTAACACTTGTAAATTAATTGTTTAACCTACATAGCTATTTAGTTGACTCCAAACATTTGACAAAGTGTAAGTACCCAATATGAATAAATTCTCTATAATGTTCACATTTTAAGCTTGATTTTAACAAAACCTGGTGCTATTGATTCTTTACACATTAAACAAATAAACAAATAGTTAGTTGAAACGTCTCTGTTGTAGAAACCGTGGTATTAACAGTAAGAAAGTTTGGTTTCTTTTGACTATAATATACTCGATCAGAAAATGTATATACACCACTCCCAAAGACCCAAACACATGGAGAACCTACTTACTGAACACACTGCACCCTTGACAGATCAAACTACATAAAATAATAAATGTACGTACATACATACATACATACATATCCATTACATAAAACCTTTGTTTGTCCACCCAGCTATTCTATGAAATTAAGTGGCAGAGAGGGCTTTATAGCCCTAAATTCGCCTTATAAAGTAACAATAAAGTAGTTTTCATGTAATTTCCATCCATAAGCACATGTACAAACTACCTACCAACAACTAATACCCTTCTATCCGGTAGTAAGACTCATGATTTACCCTACACACAGGCATCTTTACAGACCACATACCATACCGACACATAATACATTTGACAGACTCTACCTACTTAACATAAAAGACTTACCATACACTCTACATAGAAGACGTTTGATTATCCACCCGTCTACTCAAAACACAACACCTCTGATAAATAATCCACCTAAACACTACATAAAACCTATGATTGACACTCAACATTCATGGATGACCACCTAACCATACATACGTACACCATAAAACCATGACTTAACAGTCCACACACCTACTCAAAACACAACACCTCTGATAGATAATCCACCTAAACACTACATAAAACCTATGATTGACACTCAACATTCATGGATGACCACCTAACCATACATACGTACACCATAAAACCATGACTTAACAGTCCACACACCTACTCAAAACACAACACCTCTGATAGATAATCCACCTAAACACTACATAAAACCTATGATTGACACTCAACATTCATGGATGACCACCTAACCATACATACGTACACCATAAAACCATGACTTAACAGTCCACACACCTACTCAAAACACAACACCTCTGATAGATAATCCACCTAAACACTACATAAAACCTATGATTGACACTCAACATTCATGGATGACCACCTAACCATACATACGTACACCATAAAACCATGACTTAACAGTCCACACACCTACTCAAAACACAACACCTCTGATAAATAATCCACCTAAACACTACATAAAACCTATGATTGACACTCAACATTCATGGATGACCACCTAACCATACATACGTACACCATAAAACCATGACTTAACAGTCCACACACCTACTCAAAACACAACACCTCTGATAAATAATCCACCTAAACACTACATAAAACCTATGATTGACACTCAACATTCATGGATGACCACCTAACCATACATACGTACACCATAAAACCATGACTTAACAGTCCACACACCTACTCAAAACACAACACCTCTGATAGATAATCCACCTAAACACTACATAAAACCTATGATTGACACTCAACATTCATGGATGACGACCTAACCATACAGACGTACACCATAAAACCATGACTTAACAGTCCACACACCTACTCAAAACACAACACCTCTGATAGATAATCCACCTAAACACTACATAAAACCTATGATTGACACTCAACATTCATGGATGACCACCTAACTATACATACGTACACCATAAAACCATGACTTAACAGTCCACACACCTACTCAAAACACAACACCTCTGATAGATAATCCACCTAAACACTACATAAAACCTATGATTGACACTCAACATTCATGGATGACCACCTACCCATACATACGTACACCATAAAACCATGACTTAACAGTCCACACACCTACTCAAAACACAACACCTCTGATAGATAATCCACCTAAACACTACATAAAACCTATGATTGACACTCAACATTCATGGATGACCACCTAACCATACATACGTACACCATAAAACCATGACTTAACAGTCCACACACCTACTCAAAACACAACACCTCTGATAGATAATCCACCTAAACACTACATAAAACCTATGATTGACACTCAACATTCATGGATGACCACCTAACCATACATACGTACACCATAAAACCATGACTTAACAGTCCACACACCTACTCAAAACACAACACCTCTGATAGATAATCCACCTAAACACTACATAAAACCTATGATTGACACTCAACATTCATGGATGACCACCTAACCATACATACGTACACCATAAAACCATGACTTAACAGTCCACACACCTACTCAAAACACAACACCTCTGATAGATAATCCACCTAAACACTACATAAAACCTATGATTGACACTCAACATTCATGGATGACCACCTAACCATACATACGTACACCATAAAACCATGACTTAACAGTCCACACACCTACTCAAAACACAACACCTCTGATAGATAATCCACCTAAACACTACATAAAACCTATGATTGACACTCAACATTCATGGATGACCACCTAACCATACATACGTACACCATAAAACCATGACTTAACAGTCCACCCGCCTACCTCTGCACACACAATTCCTTAGGACACACCCTCCTCCCACCACTCATCCTACAGACAAATCTCCTTGAGAACTACCCATCCACCATAAAAACACTATTGCTTCATATAATCATGTTTCAAAATAACATTATTACACTGTAAGATAGGTTTAATATAGCTAAAGACCTAAAGTGTTTCCTAAAATTCTGTTTTCTCTAGAAATATGAGAGTCGTTGGTCGAAAACATCCAAACTAAACATAGAAAATAAGAATCAGCTAGTAGTTTCATAGAAATTCTGTTATACAACTAAAAAAATATGAGAAAAAATTAGGTTTAAAAAAATGAACACAGAAAAAATTAGGTTTAAAAAAAATGAACATAGAAAAAGTTAGGTTAAAAAAATGAACACAGAAAAAGTTAGGTTAAAAAAAATAAACATAGAAAAAGTTAGGTTAGCAAACATCAGAAAAGTTCAGTTAAAATTAACAAAACTCATAAAATGGGACATTTTATGACTTTTGTTAATTTTAACAACTTTTCGGAAAAGTAAGGATAGCAATCAACCTTTCGGTTGTTTGCTAGACTTACTTTTCTGATGTTTGCTAACCTAACTTTTTCTATGTTTATTTTTTTTAACCTAACTTTTTATGTGTTCATTTTTTTAACCTAACTTTTTCTATGTTCATTTTTTTAAACCTAATTTTTCTGTGTTCATTTTTTTAAACCTAATTTTTTCTCATATTTTTTTAGTTGTATAGCAGAATTTCTATGAAAATACTAGCTGATTCTTATTTTCTATGTTTAGTTTGGATGTTTTCGACCAACGACTCTCATATTTCTAGAGAAAACAGAATTTTAGGAAACACTTTAGGTCTTTAGCTATATTAAACCTATCTTACAGTGTAATAATGTTATTTTGAAACAAGATTATATGAAGCAATAGTGTTTTTATGGTGGATGGGTAGTTCTCAAGGAGATTTGTCTGTAGGATGAGTGGTGGGAGGAGGGTGTGTCCTAAGGAATTGTGTGTGCAGAGGTAGGCGGGTGGACTGTTAAGTCATGGTTTTATGGTGTACGTATGTATGGTTAGGTAGTCATCCATGAATGTTGAGTGTCAATCATAGGTTTTATGTAGTGTTTAGGTGGATTATCTATCAGAGGTGTTGTGTTTTGAGTAGGTGTGTGGACTGTTAAGTCATGGTTTTATGGTGTACGTATGTATGGTTAGGTGGTCATCCATGAATGTTGAGTGTCAATCATAGGTTTTATGTAGTGTTTAGGTGGATTATCTATCAGAGGTGTTGTGTTTTGAGTAGGTGTGTGGACTGTTAAGTCATGGTTTTATGGTGTACGTATGTATGGTTAGGTGGTCATCCATGAATGTTGAGTGTCAATCATAGGTTTTATGTAGTGTTTAGGTGGATTATCTATCAGAGGTGTTGTGTTTTGAGTAGGTGTGTGGACTGTTAAGTCATGGTTTTATGGTGTACGTATGTATGGTTAGGTGGTCATCCATGAATGTTGAGTGTCAATCATAGGTTTTATGTAGTGTTTAGGTGGATTATCTATCAGAGGTGTTGTGTTTTGAGTAGGTGTGTGGACTGTTAAGTCATGGTTTTATGGTGTACGTATGTATGGTTAGGTGGTCATCCATGAATGTTGAGTGTCAATCGTAGGTTTTATGTAGTGTTTAGGTGGATTATCTATCAGAGGTGTTGTGTTTTGAGTAGGTGTGTGGACTGTTAAGTCATGGTTTTATGGTGTACGTATGTATGGTTATGTGGTCATCCATGAATGTTGAGTGTCAATCATAGGTTTTATGTAGTGTTTAGGTGGATTATCTATCGGAGGTGTTGTGTTTTGAGTAGGTGTGTGGACTGTTAAGTCATGATTTTATGGTGTACGTATGTATGGTTAGGTGGTCATCCATGAATGTTGAGTGTCAATCATAGGTTTTATGTAGTGTTTAGGTGGATTATCTATCAGAGGTGTTGTGTTTTGAGTAGGTGTGTGGACTGTTAAGTCATGGTTTTATGGTGTACGTATGTATGGTTAGGTGGTCATCCATGAATGTTGAGTGTCAATCATAGGTTTTATGTAGTGTTTAGGTGGATTATCTATCAGAGGTGTTGTGTTTTGAGTAGGTGTGTGGACTGTTAAGTCATGGTTTTATGGTGTACGTATGTATGGTTAGGTGGTCATCCATGAATGTTGAGTGTCAATCATAGGTTTTATGTAGTGTTTAGGTGGATTATTTATCAGAGGTGTTGTGTTTTGAGTAGGTGTGTGGACTGTTAAGTCATGGTTTTATGGTGTACGTATGTATGGTTAGGTGGTCATCCATGAATGTTGAGTGTCAATCATAGGTTTTATGTAGTGTTTAGGTGGATTATTTATCAGAGGTGTTGTGTTTTGAGTAGGTGTGTGGACTGTTAAGTCATGGTTTTATGGTGTACGTATGTATGGTTAGGTGGTCATCCATGAATGTTGAGTGTCAATCATAGGTTTTATGTAGTGTTTAGGTGGATTATTTATCAGAGGTGTTGTGTTTTGAGTAGGTGTGTGGACTGTTAAGTCATGGTTTTATGGTGTACGTATGTATGGTTAGGTGGTCATCCATGAATGTTGAGTGTCAATCATAGGTTTTATGTAGTGTTTAGGTGGATTATCTATCAGAGGTGTTGTGTTTTGAGTAGGTGTGTGGACTGTTAAGTCATGGTTTTATGGTGTACGTATGTATGGTTAGGTGGTCATCCATGAATGTTGAGTGTCAATCATAGGTTTTATGTAGTGTTTAGGTGGATTATCTATCAGAGGTGTTGTGTTTTGAGTAGGTGTGTGGACTGTTAAGTCATGGTTTTATGGTGTACGTATGTATGGTTAGGTGGTCATCCATGAATGTTGAGTGTCAATCATAGGTTTTATGTAGTGTTTAGGTGGATTATTTATCAGAGGTGTTGTGTTTTGAGTAGACGGGTGGATAATCAAACGTCTTCTATGTAGAGTGTATGGTAAGTCTTTTATGTTAAGTAGGTAGAGTCTGTCAAATGTATTATGTGTCGGTATGGTATGTGGTCTGTAAAGATGCCTGTGTGTAGGGTAAATCATGAGTCTTACTACTGGATAGAAGGGTATTAGTTGTTGGTAGGTAGTTTGTACATGTGCTTATGGATGGAAATTACATGAAAACTACTTTATTGTTACTTTATAAGGCGAATTTAGGGCTATAAAGCCCTCTCTGCCACTTAATTTCATAGAATAGCTGGGTGGACAAACAAAGGTTTTATGTAATGGATATGTATGTATGTATGTATGTACGTACATTTATTATTTTATGTAGTTTGATCTGTCAAGGGTGCAGTGTGTTCAGTAAGTAGGTTCTCCATGTGTTTGGGTCTTTGGGAGTGGTGTATATACATTTTCTGATCGAGTATATTATAGTCAAAAGAAACCAAACTTTCTTACTGTTAATACCACGGTTTCTACAACAGAGACGTTTCAACTAACTATTTGTTTATTTGTTTAATGTGTAAAGAATCAATAGCACCAGGTTTTGTTAAAATCAAGCTTAAAATGTGAACATTATAGAGAATTTATTCATATTGGGTACTTACACTTTGTCAAATGTTTGGAGTCAACTAAATAGCTATGTAGGTTAAACAATTAATTTACAAGTGTTACATCAGTTTTGTACGTTGTTTTGAGGTCAAACTGGGGTTCTATAAGAGTATTTTAAAGGGTTTTTTTAATGTTTAGGGTGAATATCATTGTTATGACACTGCATTTTAATGCTTTTAGGGAATTATAACATATTTTGTACACAAATATCCCTATTTATGTGCATTTTAACTCAACTTTAAGGGGTTTGGAGAGTACTATGTTGGTAGTTTTTCCATGATTTGAACAATGTTTCAACACATTTTTGTGTAAAATGACTCTTTTTCTGAAATTTGTATGTATTTTTGATTTTTTCTTACTTTTGGATGGAATTTACTCTTCTGTTAGAATGTTTTTTAAACTGACAGTTTGTTTGAAATAAAATCAATACTATGTGGTTTGGGTTCCATGTCATAGTTTCCCTTAATATTGTGTTTTAATAGATGATATATCAAAGGGTCCAGCAGCCTTAGTTAGTAACAAAGACTACATTCATTCAAGACTCATACCTCTACGATTAACGTCTCAAATACAGTAAATAGTGTATTGCTATGGTGTATATAAAGTGTGAGGAATTATCTTGTGTTTGAGGTTATTACACTTCATTTATCATGTGTTTGTGGATATAATAATTGTTATTTGTAAGTTTAGGTTGGTTAACATACAATAATTCAGTTATAAATGCTATACATATTGTTTAAAATCCTACCTAAACTATAAAAACTTTAGAAAATACGGTATAATTTGATGTACGATCTCTCATTATTACACATGTAATGTGTTAGCATTTTTATAAATTATGGAATTTACAACAAAACAAATTGATAAAACTTTGTTAAAATTAAGTTTACTCGTAATAATTTAAATATAAAGCACAAATTATTGTAAAAGGTTCTATGTATTACGTATGATAATTGGTAATAACAAGAATATCAATTGATTTTACTGAATAAAACGTAGTGTGTAAATAAATTATTATTGCTCTCTTTTTTTAAAAGTACGGGACTATAATACCAATGATTCTTTCGTTTTGTTCAATAATAGACCAGATATGGTCGGATTTTACAATCTCGAGGAAATGCAACGTTGTTTGATATCACTAACTTGACCTCTAGGGTTAGCATGTGGTTGATATGCAGTCCGTCTGGTGCCAATTAAAATAGCAAAAAATATTGAGGTCAGCCATGTTTTGTGTGAGAACTGAATGTACTGTCGGTGCACTGGCACTACTGGCAGTTCAGTAACTAGTATATGGGTTGTGAAATGGTAGTGAATTAGTCCTTGAGTGTCGGTACAAAGGAAGGAATGATTGTGGAGAGGAAGTGAAGGTAGGTGTGCTTGTTTCGTTATGTAGGGGGGCTGATGGGTTCTGGATATGTACGTGGATGTGAAGTGAGGTATTTGAGTCCACAGAATTGATAATAAAAGTAAGTAATGTAACCTAGGTAAGATGTACATGCATGCAAAGGTGGGCGAAAATAGGAAATTGTTATAGTTAATGAAAGAAAATGTGAAGCTTGTGACCAATAACGGACCGATAAAGTCCGAGTAGACTTTGTAAGTACAGTTGAATAGTTCGGTTAGGCATGGGTAAGAGCGTTAAGCTAGCGTGTTAGGTTTAGAGGATGTCGGGTTAATACGAAGTTAACCGGAAGTAGATGGTAGTTGAAGGTAAGAGCGCATGTTAACAGAGTATTTAATATAAAATAAGAAATTATTTAAAATGGATAGGGTAACAGTGTATTACAAATTATAAACAGATTAAATATAAAGAATTGTCCCTTCATTTTTGAATAAATAATTAATTAAAAACGTGTATTGCGGGTTGCCTAGAGTGTTAAGTAGGGGCTTGAGGATGAACTGTGATTCGATATAGGTAACAGTGTAGGAAGCCGTGGATGAGTACCCAAAGCTAAGAGCGTATGTTAACTGTGTATTTGTTAAAATTTGAGAAAAATTAAATTAAATAAGTAGTCTAACAGTACGTGTGAGAAATATTATTTGTAAAGTAGGGAGGTAACCAATCAGAGCGTGGCATTTGGGTGTGCGTCAGACCAGCAGACGACGTGTACGAAGGTAGCCGACGGTTGCTGGAAGTACACGAAAGCATTTTATATAGTACATATGTAAATGACCGCCATCTTTAGCATTTTATATAGTATGAGATGGGAAAGGTTAATAGTGCATTTTGTATAGTATACCGAGGTAATTTGAGGGAGGGAATTTTCCCCCGGGGACTTCCCTTCCGAAGGTGCCATGTTCCAAAAGGATGCGCTAAGTTTTGTCACCAGGTCATGCTGATTTGATAGTAGCACTTTGCTCGCCTAAGAGCAGTACATTAAAATTTAACTTAAATTAATATACATTGTAATAAAAATAAGTAAACTATAAAAGATATTCTAACTGATTTATATATAAAAACTAGCTGTACCCGCCCGCTTCGCCGGTCATAATATTGAGTTTGATTTAGAACCTAATAGCTGAAAGAATTCGAGCATTTCTGCTTCTTCTACCAATATTAGATTTTTTAGGAGGCATGTCTGCAAAACAAATAATTATTTATTTTTTATTTTCACCGCATGTTTTAATTACAGAGGAAAAAAGGTTAACCACCAAATACAGATCACCTGAAAAAAACAGTTGGTACATTTTATATAATATATCGTGTACTGGCTCGGTGTAAGCGAATATGCCTGTAGGTTGTCGACACTATACGTGCCTCGAAATATTAATTTTGTTATGGTGTATATATGAGTAGAGTAACAAGTCCCATGGGGGGGAGAAATGTGGGAAATGTGAGGGAAATTGGGTAATTTGAGGGAAATTTGAGGGTAATTTGGGGGGAAATGTGGGAAATGTGTGGGAAATTTGGGAATTTGTGGGAAATTTGAGGGTAATTTTAGGAATTTGAGGGTAATTTGGGGGAAATGTGAGGAAAATTGGGTAATTTGGGGGGGATATGTGGAAATATGAGGGAAATGTGTGGGAAATTTGGGAATTTGTGGGAAATTTGAGGGTAATTTTAGGAATTTGAAGGTAATTTGGGGGAAATGTGAGGGAAATTGGGTAATTTGGGGGGGAAATGGGGGGAAATGTGGGAAATGTGAGGGAAATGCGGGAATTTGAGGGGGAAATGGGGGGAAATGGAAATTTGAGGTTAGGAAAAGTGAGGTTAGGAAATTTGGCGGGAATTTGGGAATTTGGCGGGAAATTTGAGGTTAGGAAAAGTGAGGTTAGAAAATTTGGCGGGAAATGGACGCCGCCATCTTGGAAAAGTCACGTGACCGCTCTCGACCAATCAGAGGCCAGAAAAGTGGGTCCAAAGGTCAATTTGACGCAGAAATCCCCTTTTTTGGCGGCATTTCACCCATCTTTTCCCTACTAACCTCAACTTATGACATTGCATGAAACCCAAATAAAGTGAACAACAATGCAACAATGTAAATCATCTGATAGCTAAGAAAGAAGAACCAGGGATACCAACCTATGAACTTGTAATTATCTTAAACGTTCATTTTTTGTACTTGTAGATAGGGCTGTGTTTTGAAAGAAATGCCATGTAGATTAGGTCAAGGTAGATTGTATTGTGATTCTTGTCGTGTGGTCTTTCGTGTGTAAAAATATATGTTTAATTCATATAATTAGGTCTGTTTTTAGGATGTTCATCCAGGCGCCAAGTTTAGCGCTCCAAGAAATGTAGTTATAGTTGTTACCGCAAATGTCAGTAAGAGTAGCAAAGAGCCTCACTAACACACTTACAATGTGCTTCCCTATCTTCTCTCTTCCTCACTGTCCCCACCTGCACCACCTCCCTCTTTTTTAATGAACTTTAGCAATGGAGTTTTTTATATATTATTCATCTACTCTTTCAGCCGAAGATAACTGTTCAAATTTACACTTACAATTTGCACACATGTAATCTATAGACAAATAGTTGGTTACACTTAATATATAGAAAAGGTAGAAAAAATATGGAAACGCTTTCACAACTGTTGTATGACTTCACTTGTACATCATCATGGTTAACAATAAACACACTTTTTGACGCTATTAGCGACATTTCATCTTTTCAGGGGGACGGCCCACCAAGAGTTGAACGAAAATCTTTAATGTAAGCATAGATCAAGTTTGTTATCAAATGAAAGGTCTATTCAAGAGAAATTAACTACCGTAAACCGGACTTCGAAAGGTTTATGTTCCAGATACATTCGATCCTTGCATTGAGTCATGGAGTGAAAGGAGTAGTAGAGCAATAGAAAACTAAAGGTACAATTATAAATTATTACAAGTTTCCTAGTAATGTATATTTCAAAACAAATGGATAAATGCATGTAAACGTTTAAATACAGTTAACCTGAAAAACATATCTAATAACTGTATGAGTAGTACGTAAATTTTTTTGTGGTACGTAAGGCTGGTACTGACCCACCCATCCGCCCCTACACGTACAGTGGTACTGGTTTATTACTTTCCAGAGTAGCGGTAATTGTAATTTGAAAGTAACTGATTTGAACAATTTTAAAATTTCCGCTATTTAACGGTTTCAAGTAAATTATTATGATCAAAATGTATTTTTTTATGAAACACAATTATGTTAAAAAATTAAATTATCAAATTATCTACGGAAAAAATAACATTTTTGTGAAAGCGGTTTCCATATTTCTTTCCACCCTGTATATTATTTTTTCTTTACACTAGGTGGTTAGTAACTTTTGCCTACTACATTATCAAAAATTTAATTAAATATATGACATGGTTTCTTAGTGATTTATGCACCTAAAAAGGTTAAATTAGCCACTTAAGAAGGTGGCCTTAGCTACCTAGAGATTTTTGATGTTGCATTCTTTCCTCGATCACTTTTATTACGTAAAAGAAAAAAATACTTTTAATTCAAACGTGTTAAAAAAATAATATTTGATACAACCCTTAATTTAAATTATGTCAATGTTGATCATACCATCATGTTTCAATGCATGTCAAAAAACTGGTAGATTTTATGATCTAAAAATAGTAGTGATTAATAGGGTAATTTGGTGGGTGTTGTGTGATGATTGAAATTTGTCAGGTGGCCAGCACCGTTATCAGTGGGGGTATTTTGTTTTGATAGGTTGGTGTTTTTTGGTGGTTTGAGTGGTTTGGTGGGGGGGTGGGTTTTAGAGATAGTGAGAGAGAGAGAGAGAGAGAGAGAGAGAGAGAGAGAGAGAGAGAGAGAGAGAGAGAGAGAGAGAGTGAGGAGAGAGAGAGAGAGAGATACATATTAGGGAAATTCATCAATCCCAATAAATTTCCATTTATTAAGGGCTACATGCAATAAAACTTTATTGTCTACCTACGTGGAAAGTACAAGCATGACAAAAATTTAATTTGTTTAATTTCTTGCTACATTTGACCATATTTTACATGTGCCATTAAATGTCAACATTGTTTTTATCGTTTTATAATCGTCCCTTCATTACGACTGGACATCAACTAATTAGACAGCTAATTAAATACAAGTTGGAAATCAACACTCTTGAATATTTACTGAAACATTAAGCAGTCAGGCCTTGCACAATAATTGCATTTATATAATAACTAATTGTTAACGAAAATAAAATGAAATTTTATTTGACGCTGTTAATTTTTTTTTTTTTTAATTTTTTAGGTAGATAAAGTTTTATGTAAGAAAATTTATCGACAACAGTACTAATCATGAGTAAGTATCTTTCCTTTTTTACAACTAATTCTTTCTTCATTTTTAAGATGTCGACGGAGGAATTTGGGCTAATATAATGGGCGAATGCGTGTGATTAACGAGTGTGGTTTGTTTTACTAACTATGGTCGACTGTTTCTTTTAAAAAAAAAGGCCATTTATTATTAGCCCAACAGCCAGGGCAAATAAGGGACCCAATACTTACGTGGAATCCGAACCACGTAATATTGGTCTGATTACCACCATATAACTTTATTTCTCACCATATAGCTTTACTTCTAAAACCCACTCGGTAAATATATAATATAATAAGTTTCAGCAAATTAACAAGCCTGGTACTCATTTGTCTTACCTACAAAACATACGGACCCTGACTAATACACAACATGAACATGACAGACTTCGCTAGTAGTGGTCACAACATTGAGTGGATGCCATGTTGATGTTAGTTAATAGGAAACAGCATAAAACCTATCGCTTAAATCTCCAACACAATTTTTTCACAATAGCTAGCTGGTAAAACAATTCTGACGGCAATTTTACTGATTGTTAGGTAAGAAAGCGATTATAATTCAAATTATAAAGACAAAGACTGTGCCCTCATGCAAACAACAGGTTTTTATCCTAAAAAATGCAGTATTGCTATAAAAAATGACGCGGAGAATATGTATTTTTTAGACAGGCAGAGGCATTACATATGTCAGGTAGAGAAAGAGAGAGAGAGAGGGGAGAGAGAGAGAGAGAGAGAGAGAGAGAGAGAGAGAGAGAGAGAGAGAGAGAGAGAGAGAGAGAGAGAGAGAGAGAGAGAGAGAGAGAGAGAGAGAGGAGAGAGAGAGAGAGAGAGAGAGAGAGAGAGAGAGAGAGAGAGATCAATGATTTGTATAGAATATAGCATCAAAATAATACAGAAATTCTATATTATATTATGCCTCCATTAGTTAACATAAGTACACATTTTTATTTGCTGATATCCAACTGTGTTTTAATGTGTGAAACTATTTAATGGTCTATTATTTGTTTTGGCTATTCATTTATTTTCTTCCTAAACAAAAACAAATTATATTTATAATTCAATTGACCCTCTACACGATAATCGTTAATCGTGAGGTTTTAACAAAATAACCATACAAGCATGATTTTCACTGTATAACACACTATTAACACGCGAACAGTCTACAAATAACATATTAACAATCTTCAGATGGGAAATACAAAACAGTTCAGGCGTATTAGACATAAATATGAAGCGCAGTTTTAATCGTTCAAAAAGTGACATTTCAACTAAAATTATATATGAAGAACAAAAAAAGTATGTTAATAATGTAGCACAAACAAGTGACTCAGAACAAATACCAATGACAAATAACACGGAATTATTCAGTCAGTCATTTGAATAGTGAACAAATCTATCGGTTTTAAATCCCCAATCAGTAGAATTGAGAATATTAGAATAAAAAGAAAAACTATTTGTAATTTATGAATTAGTTTATTTGTAGGTTATAGTAATACAATTCCCAATACTGTATATAAAAATATATTTTAAATTAAGAATAAATACATAATTTACAAATCGTAATCACCAACAGTAGTTAAGGCTAGTATTATATATCCTATTATATCATAAAAAGTTAAAGGATCCTTTTTTTAGGAGGTGAAGTTAGATATAAGAAGCCATTTATAACAACTAAACTGGGCAGATGGGCTGCTTGCAAGAACGGGACTTTTCAGCGTTTTTTCTTCTTTCATTTCATTAAAAATATTAAATAGAAGTAAAAGTTATATTTCTTGTTATATTCAATTAAATTATATTACAGCATATTTTTATTCAGCTGTTCTTAGATTTTTGATTCAGGCCCAGATTAGCGTATTTTAATTGATTATATGATTTTCAATGATTGATTATATGAGTGTAGCCTGGTTATTAATCAAAACTGTCATTGATTAATCAATACAGTTAATCAATACAAGGGGGGTGGGCCAATACTACACTGTACGTGTATGGGTGGGCAGGTGGGTTAATGCCACCGTAACTGTATGGGTGGGTAGGTGGTTCAATACCACTGTATGTGTATGGGTGGGCGGGTGAGCCAATACCATTGTATGTGTATGGGTGGGTGGTGGGCCAATATCACTGTACGTGTATAGGTGGGCGGGTGGGTCAATAGTACTGTACGTGTATAGGTGGGCGGGTGGGCCAATACCACTGTACGTGTGTAGGTGATTGGGTGGGACAATACCAATGTACGTGTGTAGGTGATTGGGTGGGACAATACCAAAGTACGTGTGTAGGTGATTGGGTGGGACAATACCAATGTACGTGTATGGATGGGTGGGTGGGCCAATACCACTGTACGTGTATAGGTGATTGGGTGGGACAATACCAATGTATGTGTATAGGTGATTGGGTGGGACAATACCACTGTACCCACAATAAGATTATTTTTCAATGTATCTTCAATTTCACCAACGGCAAAAAGTTATGTATTGCTTTATGTGGAGTACAAACCACGTAGTATTGCTATTACTGTAGATTAATTTATAATATTAAACTGGGAAATACTCATCGACGTTTTGAAGCACAGTTGAAAATATTTTAGTGAAAGAATGAAGTCGGTTCGCTTGAGACAGTTTTCTACGGATTTGGACAAAAGAGGGTGGCAGTACAGTAATGCTCAGTGCAGAAATAGACACGTTTTCCAGTTATAATTAAGAGAGTGTTTTGAAAGTTGTCTCGTCTTATAAAAACAAAGACGGTTCAATATGAAATCCAGAAGAGGTTGGTTCACCACCTGTTGTTTATAACGTCCCTTCTTTAGAAGAGCCAAGATCGTCCTTGACCTATTTCATACAATATTTATAACTCTGTAACAAGACGTGGTTTATAATCTTGTTAAATCAGGATTAATTGTTGGAATTTAAGAAACTATTTATGATATTCAGAAAAAACCAAATCAAATAATTCTTCTATCAAAGGGTCTAGAGTATTAAAACAAAAGTACTTATTGTCACATTTTAGTGTATTTTATTAAAAAACGGTTAATCGATCATTATGTTGTAATTCACAAAAGAATTTTTAAGACACACATTTGAAAAATCCAGTATGAGTATGAATGTTGGCAGAATTGAACACTAGTCTACCGATGTAAATCTCATTTACTTTTTTGCTATATCTTGTACGGGGCTGTGGAAGAAAATTAGGAGAGATTCATTCATGTCCTGAATTATTTAAACGGAAAGTGCATATTTATATCGTAAATATATTAGAATCAGGTATTTTCAAAGAGGGTAGTGGAATTTACACTAGAAACATTAGGAGACCTTTTATATAAATATATTTCGAATATTATGTAACAAAAGATAGTTAGAAACTTCATTTGATTTAATGCCCATCAAATATATACTATATGAAAAATATATTTATGTATAAAATATCTTTGTTTAGTACAGAGGTGTTGTGTCATCTTGTACTAAATATAAATTTAAAAATAACGGCAAATAAATAACTTTTCAATTACTCAACAAACTTTATTTGTTGGAAATAAATTAATAAAAGTCTATAGCAGTTTACAGATGATCTGAAAGAAGTCTTTGATCGATGAAGCAGTAGGGTGACTTAGAGGAGGTAAACTGTTTTAAAAGTAAAATGGCGACGAAGAGAGAATTAAAATAGGCAGTATATTTTTCTTGGTAGATTATTTTCATTTCAAACTGAAAGTACGCTTCACAAGTTATTGTTACAGTTTTCTGTTTTCCAAGAAGTGATTTTGTTGCTAAAACCGTCAGGAAAACTTTCGTTATTAAATATTTCTAAATATTGTTGGTCAAAAATACTTTAAGGCAAGTTTATAAAGGTATAAAAACAAATAAAACAATCTTAGTCATTTCAAACGTAATTATTTGAATATTCATATTTTAATTTGTTTTTAGGATAATTTCAAACACAAAATTAATTTAAATCCATTTATAAAGATATTTATAAACCTATAACGTTTGTAATCTTAATATGTAAAAAGTTAAATGCAACTTAGAAACAAAAATGAATGATCAAGAATATATTTATATAATTTACCCTTTAAAAAATCCCACCCACACACCCATACAAAAACATTGGTATTGACCCACCCACACACCCATACAAAAACATTGGTATTGACCCACCCACCCATCCATACACGAAAATTGGTATTGAACACCCCACCCGCCCATACATGAATATTGGTATTGACCCACCCACCCGCCCACACACGAATATTGGTATTGACCCACCCAACCACCGGTACACGAACATTGGTATTTGACCCATACACGAACAGTGGTATTGATCGTGTATTTACTTGGTTTATAATCTTGGTAATTCAGGATTAATTGTTGGAATTTAAGAAACTATTTATGATATTCAGAAAAAACCCAAATCAAATAATTCTTCTATCAAAGGGTCTAGATAGTACCAGTGAGCCTGTATACCTTGTATACTAGGCGGGTGGGCCAGTACCAGTTAGCCTGTATGGGTGGCCGGGTGGGCCAGTACCACTATACCTGTATGGATGGCCGGGTGGGCCAGTACCAGTTAGCCTGTATGGGTGGCCGGGTGGGCCAGTACCACTATACCTGTATGGATGGCCGGGTGGGCCAGTACCAGTTAGCCTGTATGGGTGGACGGGTGGGCCAGTACCACTAAGCCTGTAATAAAATAATAAGTACCAATAATAAAAAAATAAATACCAATGTAATACTATAAAATAATAATAAGTTGATAAAATGATAACAGTATTAAATTATTTGGAATATTATATAAAAATTTAGGTGAAATTTAACATTGTATACAGTTTTATTAAATAAACTTGAAAGTTACGTAAAACCAACAAATATAGATACACAGACAAATTTTCTGATTATTGAAGTTAACAAGTCAACAATGCACAAATAAATGATAATTCCTGTGAGAGCCCGATCTAGGGAATTCCATTTGGATGTTTCAAAAAGAATGACCCAATTTTTAAATAGCAATATTTATTAGAAACAAGGGCTTTAATCAAACATAGTGGACTTTAAAATACTCAAAAAATTGAAGTTTGTATAAATGTACAATTTGTCCTCTATTTGCAGCTCAGATGACGTATAGTCGATAGCTGAATTTCTGAAAGACACCTTACGCACAGTTTGGAACGAAGTCAGCTATCAACTAGATGTCATTCGTGCTGCAAAGGACGACATATTGAACATTTCTTATACATTTTCGTAAACTTTATTTCTTTTATGAGTATTTGAAATACCACTGTTTTTGGGTACAGCCATTGTTTATAATAAATATGGATATTTAAAATCGGGTCATTCTTTTTTAAACACCCGAATTTATTATTTTTAAAACTACCGAAAGAAACGTGATGCAACTTTGTAGTTATTTATATGTTCCTGTAACAAAGATTTAGACATATTTTGATTGTTTTTCGCATAGCCCATGAAGGAAGATTATATCTCATATTAAAAGTTTCTGTTTGTACAATACAAAAGTGCAAACCTGAGGCCAAAAGGAGGACCCGTCAGAAAAAATAACCTCTTAAAGAATGAATATCATATAACCAACACTGTTTAAGAACAAGGATAAGTTAGGTATTATCTGTTGCTGCGTACAGATATAATTTAACTGACAGAGTTTGATAAATTAATTAATTTTCACAAATTCATGTCTAACAAATTATTATTATAATTTTCTTCAACTATTTTTAGTGTATATCTACTGTCAAAAGTGATTTAATAACTGTTCTTGTATTTATTTTTGTTAAATAACATGGTTATATTTATAACGCAGTCTTTCGTTAAGATTGTTAAGAATCAACAATATACTCAACAAATAAGCCTCAAACTTCAAATAAACAGCCGTACAACAAAGTAGAATTAGATAAATGACATTACAATTTTTATGTGGCTATATTTTCTGACTCGATTATTCTTTTAACTTCAGATTTGCACTTTTGTATTGTACAAAAAATGGCCTTTAAAATAAGGTATAACTCAAGGTAGGCTTTTACTTTTAAAATTACTAAGACTTCCTTCTTTTGAATTACTAAAATGTGATTAACCGTTTAAAAAATACAGTAGTAAATATAATATTCTAATAATGATTATTTTAATACAGTAAAACTTTCATTTCAAAAATATATGTCTTTGTTCTGAGCTATAAGTTACTGGAAGTTTATTTTCATGCAGCCTTGCCGCACACTTTGTGGCATATAAAGTCAACATAAACCAACCTTAAGTACTGAAGCCACATTACATGGTACTTAACATCAGCACCATAAACGGCTTAGCGTAGAAAACGCCATTTTGGTGCTCTAATACATAACACGTAGGTTCTAAATTAACAATTAGTTCATTTTATCTTAAACGTAAATGCGTTTTAATTTTTGGTACTAGGTTACTTTTTGAAATTTATTTAATAAAAAAGGTTATTGTGTACGTTAATCCTGTAACTCTTATAAGTTAATTAATTGAATTGAGACAAACTTGTTTCTTGGAGGACTCTTCTAAAGTTGGCAAAACTTTTTTTCAAACTACTCCATAATATATCATGAATGCTTTAAGATAGGCCCTACATATCTAAAAGTTTCTAAAGTTATGAAAAATAGTTAATTAACAGTTTTAAAAAATCGTGCTTTTAATTTCAATAAATTGAATTTAACAATTTAGATTTTTTTTAATATTGGTATACAAACATTATCATAGTTAGCCTTACATATTTTCCAGTTCTATAATCTAAAAGAACATATTGACCCATACTCAAGCGCTAACTCAACTTAGCCTGAAACACTGAAGTACAGTTTGAGATGTCGAACGCAGTCTGTAACGCACCTTGAACATGTAATCCCTTCTTTGAAACCAGGATGAGTTCTTCCTTCCGGAACAAATGTGAAAACTTCAAGTTGCGATATTTCTCGTAACTCGTGATGGATAACGTAACATCCTTCTACAGTATAAGGCATTATATTCTATACTATAAGATATTCTGAGAAATATTACGCATAGATAAAATGTACAACTAATTCTCTCTTTACTTGTTTATGTTTAAATTTATGCACCAAAGAGCAATTCTTGGTATTAATATTTAAATACAATATTAAGTAGAAGTTCTCAGTTATTAAATATAGGGTTTTTCCAATATATTAAGTTTATTTAAAATAATGCAATCAGTAATTCATTTTGAAGAAAATAAATACTCTATTTATAATAAAGTATAATTTAGCTGGTAATATTTTGACCTTATGTAAAAAATACTTAATAAAATTAAACTAGGAGTATATCATTTGAAAGAATGAATTTTGTTCAAATTTGGTGCAAAAGTATTTATACATTATCGAGGATTTTTTCAATCGTGACAACGATTTGAATTTATGTGTCACCCAGGGTCTATAATTAACACTGAGTTGGGAGAACATTTGTGATGGGAATGAATACCAATTAAATTAAATAATATGAAAAACAAATTACTAAATAACAATTAGTACCTTCCCAGAAGGGCCCAAAAAACCCAAAATTGAGGAAGAATATATAAAGCAGGATTATACGTCGTAAACCTAACATACAATCTTTAATTGAAATGAAATTGATATGAAAATTGAGTCAAACATTGGGCAAAAAGCTTTTCGGTTCCATTAAAAAGATAATTTGTTTATTCAGTACGAAAATCTATTGAGAAATTAAAATTAGATTTACAGAATGCTTTAGTCAGTATTTATAAGTATTTTATAAGATTTTAGGAAGTGGGCGTACAATGGCTATTTTACAAACTTAAGGAAATGGAGTAAATTCAGAGCTTGTGAGTGATTTGTTCAAAACCATCATGCTTCTAGAATTACTGTTTAATTACTATTTAATTTAATTTTATAGAAGAGGAAATTTAAATTTACTAATTACATTACTAGAAATCTAAATTATAGCCTTTGAAATTAGGTAAGTTAAAATGGGATCAGACGCCAACGTAGGAGTAAAAGACAACTAATAATGTACGTGATCAAATGATAATCACGAGCATCAGTTATACCAATTAAACACCTAGGAGTTAGAGATAGTGCAGATTCGAACTTCAGCCTCAACTGGATATTGGTATAAAGGAATTCACCTTGTACTGTACTGGTTCTCCCCCTTACGCTGTCTGTATAAGTTTCCCGTTTATATCGATAGTCTATGGGGAATGGACGGAATAAGGCTAAAAATAAGATGGCCTTTCCTACAGATAAATAAATTATATAAAAGCCTAACGATACATCAAACTTTTAGTTAACTTATCAGAAAAACCATGCTCAGAGATAAAATGTTTACAAAATCAGAAAAACAACCATAGTAACAACAGTACGGCAGGTAAATGGGGGCTGGACTATAAATAACTTCAACTGGTCCCTGTAGGGAAGTGGAGATAGGGTATCTGTTGATATTTATGGTTCCACC
Organism: Stictocephala bisonia; assembly: GCA_035578905.1. NCBI lineage: Eukaryota > Metazoa > Arthropoda > Insecta > Hemiptera > Membracidae > Stictocephala > Stictocephala bisonia. The sequence goes on from JAQJVL010004871.1 coordinate 30,305, forward strand.
TGAAAGGTAAAGGCGGATGATTTATATCCCACCAAATGTAATCCCACACTAACTAATTTGGCTTTGTTTATGAAATGTTACTGTAATATAACACAACTAAAAACATACTGAATAATCCCAATATTCTCACAAAAAACTTAAAATATTCATAATGAATAATAAAAGGAGTTAAAAACACACATAAATAAACGAATAAATAATTTTTAAACTGTAAAAAACAACGTACAACTATTTCAATAGTCATATAACTGATTAATACCTATACGCATTGTTGTCCAATAATCAATAAAGGAGTTTTATTTGCATTTATAGTAAAAAAAATACAAACAAGGGAACGTCATTTTATGTTAAGGATTTCTAAGAGTGTTCAAACCTTTGTACTATACATTCTATAAACATGTACATTATGTCTATTTAAATTATGTTAAAACATTTGACGACTAACCTTATAAGTTATAATCACAAGCCTTATTTATAGTGTTCTCGTATCTCGTTTTTAAATTGTTTTGGCTGAACAGACTATTTTAAAAACTCTTGCTGTTTACTACATTATTTTCGTCAACGTTCCATTGAGATTGTAAATAAATATTAAAATTTGAATAAAGCATAATTTATTCAGTCACTCATATTTCATAAAACTTCACACAATGCAGTATGCCCCTAATGTCACTACAAAACGGCATAATATTGAGGTATATTGTGTTTTTTTATCGATTTTGCAGCTCAATCTAGAACTTAACGGCTGACTAATGCATTTTCAATAATACAATTGAAAATTCATTATTTTTTTTATACTAAAATGCAGTAATAAAAAATAGTTTTCTTACTAGTGGTTAGTAATCTTGCTTTTAAAGTTGTGAGGGGCTTGTTTTAATACCGAGGACCCACTTAAATTACCTTTAAGGGATTAGGGATGTTCTACCTCAACTAGGTTTAAATATTTATCTTCAAAATGCCATTGGCAGGTCACACATTGTACACCCTCTTACTGACGTTTTAATATTTAATGCGGTTTAAAACAATATTTAATACATACTCAGAACGAAGCATGTCCACTCTGACGTAAAGTGCTGACGTACGAACTTCGCTGATGTCAGAGTACACGTGCTTCGTGTCGATGTAATTTAGTCGTAGATGTCACGTTATAACATTAATTGTGGTGGATTCTCCCCACTCCCCACTTTGGCTCATTAACTAAAACTTTTCCATTTCATTTCACTCCGGTTTTTATTACTAATACAACTTAGTTTGAATCTAACGTTATAAAACAAATTAAATTAAATATCTAAGTCAAAGCATAGTCAGAGATTTATTTTTGAGTTTTCCTTTAACTTCAAACTGCTGATTTTTAATTTAAGCATAATTTAACAGCAATGTTTCAACCTTATTTAGTTATTCATCATATGACAAGATATTCGTTTGGTTTGTTATTACAAGGAAACAGCTGAAAAAGTCTCGGTGATATATTCTGACTGAGTAACTAGCAATTGAGACAGAAGTATTTATAATTTATTAATACGATTTACCATAAAAATAGCACCAAATATGGTTGTAAATAATCTATTTTTAATAAAAGTTTATATAATTAAACTGTTATGAACTCATCGTTTCCAGATATTTCAGGTTGTCTCTAAGATCAATGGAATTTCTATTCAGTTATGAGTATTTTTAGTACAACGCTTTGAGAATCACATAAAGTATTAAATAATATAGCAATGTTTAGTTTGTTTAGCGAAAATAACAAATAAAAACACGCAAAAGATGTGTCGGCATAGAAAATATTAGTATATTTGTTGTCATCAGTTTATTCGTTGTTACTAAGATGTTTATTTTTTGTTACCAACGACTTTTTATTGAATCTAACTAATACAATTGTAGGCAAAAATTAAATCATTGCAATTAATTTTTGCAATGAAAAAAGTAAAAAACATTACATCAATGTTAGCTATTTAGAAGTACAAGTAGATTCTCGCAATCTCATAAGCGTTCTTTAATTTGAGCATATCACTAGAAAAAAGTTGATGAGATATAGGTTTTGTAGGCTGGTAAAAGTATCTGTCAATTATTCTGTTTGCATCTGGAAAAGTTATAAGAGTAGGAAAGGTAGGTCGGTGTAGAGTTAGTATAGTTAGTCTTGTATAGAGAGGTCAGATGACCCACGAACGTATATTGTACTTCATTTAGCTTACCGTGCTCGTGGAGCCGTTTTCCACAAGGATTAAAGTACCTCATCTCACACCGTGTGAAACTTTGATTGATGACCTAATTCAACACCCAATTGAGAAAGCCGAATTTCAGAGCCGGTTAGTTAGTGGCCTCCATATGTACAGTGTCAAAGGTTTGAGTGTGAAACTGGACTAAACCATTTAGAACCACTAGAAACAGCTACTACTATTACATTATGCTCACCTTTTGTTATTGAAATAATATTTTTACCATCGTAATTTATTATTTTTTATTTAAATCTACCAGTTAACAGTGAAAAATTGTATTGTTCTTGGGTTATTTACTGAAATATGCTCAGAAGGAAATCAGTACGTATGAACCTGGAATGAAATCCTTAATTGTAATGCGTTCCTAAACCAAGTGTAGTCTTGTTGATGAGTTGTTCATTAAAACAGCTCCCACCCTCTCTGATTGCTGTACTACCCAGACCAGAGTCTCTCTACTTCATTAATAATGATGCACTTGTGACGGATCCTCTGGATATTGTCATTAGAACAACTTTGAAAGGATCCAAGTTATGATCAATAATGAGATATCTTATGGGCAATATCCATTGTTTGTATTTTGTTAAGTCATTAAAATTGGTTACTATAGCAGTTTTTCGTTGTTTATACAATATTGTTACATTTCCGTAAAGGAACAAGTATCACTAAACGAGTTTATTAAATATTTTATGATCACATAAAACTATGATACGTGATTTATTATATTAGACGAGGTAAGTTCGTTATAGCACTCGGCTATGTGAAGGCGAACTGTTATATCTGGTGGGCGTAGTACTATAACCCAGCTACTTGGGAACAGAGTGTTGAGGAGATTGTAGGCGGTAAGTTCTCTGCTCGGTCCTCTTAATACCAACACGGCGTCCGCTTAGTGGTTGCCATCGACGTGGACACTACTAGAGACGTCTGAGGTGTCCATGTTGGATGGTAGTCAAGGTTCAGATGATGTATGGGGAAGAGAACTGAGTGTCAGACTTGTCAGTTAGCTGAAAATCAGTCAAATACTACGTGGTTCGGATTCCACGTAAAGCTGTAGGTCCCATAGTTGCTGTTCCAATAAATAGTACTTTCTGAGCCAAGTCGAACTCAGATAGTAACAAGGTCTACACTCGTTCATCTATACTCATCACCGTCATTCACCCCTTCATATTCGCCCATATCTCTACTATCGGCGTCTTTAAAATGAACAATAATAATAATGGGTGTGCATTTCGGAGACGATGGCATAAGAGCGGCAACAATAACAACTGTAGTACATCCAAATGTCCAAAAACTGAAAAACATCGTTTTATACTGTTTAGAGTAAAAGAAAACGTTCAGCTGTACCGGGCCAGACAACAGACTTTGACCTTCAATTCATGAAAATTTAGGTTTTAGTGAATATCAGTTCCTTTATTTGGTATCTCCCTTGATAGCACATTTACTATAAGTAGGCAATATTTCACGAGACACCATCTTCTGGTTCTATCATTTAATAATGAAAGCCTATATTGGGAGAGGGGAGGAACCTCGAATATCATCTAGAGCCGAGTTGTTCCATTTTAGGCCTTAACATAACGGCACCTCAAAGAAACCTATATTTCTCTGTCATAATTACATACATTCTGCATTGTTGTACTAATATGGAGGCCTATATTGGATTATTTCAGGTCTCTATAGTAAATGATTAGATATATAAGATCATTTTTAATATAAATAACATTTGGTTTCTTGTTGTTAATTTTTATATTTCTTAAGAGAAAATTCAATTCACGTACGTAACAAATTAGTCGATGAGTGAAAAAACGAACATCAGCTCAGTGCGCATGTTAACCCTGTACATAACACAGCCTTAACCACTGGGCCTTGATGTTGGCTATTATTATTTATGTTTTATAATTTACTTTTCTCATGTTTTGTGTTATTGGGTCCTTACACTTATTTTTATAGTGGTCTATAAACAAAATAAAATGTACTAAGTTCATGTTAAAATATAATAAATTTCAATACAACAACAAAAGAACTTTTAATGTTACTTTGCAAAACTCATAAATAAATAGTAGGTTGATGAATGCTGTGAACGCCCGGTCAACTTGTGTATGCAATGCCCGCAATACAGCTAGGTAGGTGTTTTGAGTAGAACGCCGTTGCATTTTATGCAATGCTGGTATAAAGCACACATTATTCGTTAGGAGTGAAAAGTAAGTTCCAAATATGACATTTGTTATTTTACGGTATAATATATATATAAAACACGCTTTCAAGAACACATACAAGCTCTCAGACGCTATAACACAACTACAATGAATCCACATTCGCAGAACACTTGCTCTCTACAGACCACACGTACACAAAAATGGGAAGAAAAACATGAAAATATTAAATTTTACGAAAAAGGGCAAGAAAATGAATGCAACAGAAGAATTACATATATATTTAGCACAACAAGAAAATCCAGTGAACATATTGAACACACAAATCAATTATACAAACCCAATTTTTGATAAGATTCGAAACATTAAAAATTATAACTAAAAAATATCACCAACTTATCCATATTCATCAATATTTAAAAAAACCACATGTTTTACAATTTATTTAAAGAATTATTATATACTTAACTTAATTATTTAATTTACACTTTAAAATGACAATAAAGTCGAAACATGTTGTGTTAATCAATTTTAATAAAAAAAAATATGAAGGGTACTCAGTTTTTAATTTTATTACATCATATATACTCATATCATATATATATACATGAAATAAATTAAGGTTTTGTATTTACATAATTTATTTGTATCGCATTGAAAAATATATTACACAAAATTATATAAAAATAGTAATTATTTCAGAAAATATTGATGATTAATTAAAGAGTTAGCGTTTACTATACTATAGTATTAATTGGAATGACATACATTAGAATATAAGATATGATATCGATTCCTAAAAAATGTAATTCTAATTTAACGACAGTCACAGATACACTTGATACTGTCCAAATAGTATTAAAAGCAAGAATAAACAGTCGTTAATACTTAAAAATCATATAAAAATAAAAAACTTATTATATTGTTTTAATTTCTAAAAATAAGAAGATACATGAAAATAATTAATGATAGGTATTATGAGGATTTATGTCTTCGTTTCTAGGGCATAAATTAAACGCTTAATGGTTGCCATTTGCTTGGGCACTACTAGACACGTCTAAATATTTGTGGTGGGTGGTACGAGATGGTATCTGAGTATCAGTCTTGTCAGTTAGCAGGAAATAACACCTATACTACTTTGTTCGGATTCCGGTTGTTCTGGCTATTGTGTTATTTCTAAGGAATGGTCATCCTTAGTAAGTAACGATGACTACAATCATTCATCTACTTACATACCTTACACTCATTTTCTCCACTCATATTCAGCCATATCTTGACGATTGGAGTTTTGTTAATAAATGAATAAATATTCCTTATCTAAAAATTACATTATGTTAAGTATAATATATTTCTTCCAATAATAAGATAATTATCTGTCAAAGTAAGAATTTAAAAAATCTATAATCAGGTAGATTGTAATTCACGTTCTTATGGTAAGCGTTAATTGAATTAAAAAACGATGTTCATGATTTTATACAACGTTGATAAGAAGGCCTCCTACTTCAAATAATATTTAATCACAAATTTATTAATAATTTTAAATGGTTGAAATATAGGATACAATCTACCCAATGTGAATGTTTAGATATAATTAAATAATCATGATTTGGATTGTAATAAATGAAGTCATTAAATTATTTGTATGAAAGTTTACTCTTTGAACTTCATTGTTACCTGCTCAATGTCGGGCACATTCTATTTCAGCAACCAGACAATACATTGGAATAGAACTTTGGGTACTCGTGGGTGTTTCAATGTACTATGTTGATGGGAACTTCGAACAGATAGTTGTGGGTTGTGATATAGGATCTCGAGCGACTGGTTAAGTGATTTTCCTGTTATGGCATTATCAGTTGTTTATAAAAGTATGAAGTAATTAGTAACAGTAATATTTAAAATAAAAACAAGTGATGAAATAATGCATAAATATAGGGGAAAAGAATAAGTTAAATATTAAAACTGTATACCAATTATTATATACTAAAAACATGGTTTCATATTTCCAATTTTTAAGAAATTCAACTTTAGTAGCAGAAAATTGAACTTATAAATCTTAACATAGTTGAGAAATTCATTTGTTGTTCTTTGTAAATATTACTAAAAGAGTTCTTATTTCCAATCAGATTAATTTATTGTAATAGTTCTTGTTGATTTTTTGTGATTTTCATAAATGGCGTGGTTTAAAATGTTTAACTATAACTGTTGTACTATATCCATAGTAAAACGTTTGAAAATAATGATGATCCAATGTATTCACTCCATTGTCTGTGTTTCATTGAGATATAACTCTCATTTTAGTAAAACTTGATTATTTTAGTTACAACTAGAGTAGTAATTTGATTAGTTAATGAGGTCTGCCACTACCACTTGGTTAAACTGCATTACATTTACATGGGACTTCACTAGCGCTCCACAATGGACCACAAAATAAATTGATAGTTTAAGACACATAATTTAACATTGGATGACAAATATTTTGTTAATATATAAAATCATCTTATACGAGTTTAGTTCTATACTTAAATAATGAACCTAAGTTAATTATTATACAATAGTTTAGGTTAGCTCGATTCTAGTATCAGACACAACTAATGACTTAGAGTGTCCTCAAGGCAAGAACTATCTTAGAATCTCTCAATTTATTTTATGTTAAATACAGTTATTTTAGTCAAAATTAACAAATTTTTCTTAAATTTTTCTTTTCTTTTATTTATATTCAATTTTTATTTTGTGAACATATTTCAGACATCAGAACTGAATATGACAAACTACCATTATATAAACATTTTAATACTATACCACAAAACGTAAATTGAATTTAATTACATTACTAGTCCAATATACATTTTCGTTAAATACTATTTAAAATATATTTTATAAGAATATTTTGATATTTTGTTTTTAACTCATATAAAAAGAACGAGACAATTATTCTTTTTTTACAGCAACAAACTCGTGTCTTGTCGTATTGATTTTGCTACAAAGTATGGCGTTATTTCAGTGGCTGTGAGCAAATACAAAGCGTGTTAGTCTATCGGTGTCAAACCAAACGTTGTTCTGGTTACCGTATGTCTTTGACAGCTCTACAAGTGTCAGCTGGGAATTGTTGTAAAACGGTCTCACTGACAGTCGTTTATTGGAAAATAGTTTGATTTTTGTCACCGCAAACATCTGGGTTTTTGTACCGGTTGAAATCTATATACTGACAAGTTTTATGCCTCAATTTTTAAAAACGCATGACTCAAAAGTTCAGAGTTAGAAATAAGTATTTATTTTAAATCCAAGCGGAAGTTTTTTTTATTATTTTACTTCAAAATACTGAATGGACATTCAGGACCTTTGTTGGTAAGGCTTTATACCAAACTCATTGTGTGTCGATACATTATGAATTTCCATTTATTTAGTTGAATTAATGTTTAATTTAAATATTGCATTATATTTACTTCCAAGTTGCTTCAAATTAAATTCCAATAATAATTATATCGGTATTTATTTAACATTATATCCTCCCTTTGATACTAAAATTTTAGAGTTTATATTTATCATAATTTAAGAACCTAGGCTTAGGCGGCCAATGACATAGCTAAAATCTACATTTTCCGGTGACAACCGCATAAAGTTACTATCCTGTAAATATTGTAGATAGTACCTTGACGCGGTTGTCACCGCAAAATGTAGATTCTAGTTATTTATTATGATTAGTCATCTAAGAGGAGAAAAAAATCATTCACACTTATAAGTAATATTTTACATTTGCATTTTTATAAAATTTTTTAAATTTATAAGAATTAAAATCTTAAAACATCTCTATTTAAAAAAGGGCAGGTGTTAAAACTGAAACATTCCCAAACAAAAATTCGCTCTTTTTTTATTCTTTTCTTTTGTGAATTCTTCTGGTCTGAGGAAGGTGAGCGTGGTTCGCCGAAATCGATTACCATAATATTTGTGCATTTCATGCTTATATTTTGATATATACGTGTATTTTGTACTTGTATTGTAGTATATTTGTGTTGTGTGCCGTGCACTTTTTTTCACTCGCCAGTTGACATGGGTCTATAGGCCTGTGCGTCAACTTTATTCAACGAGTGAAGTACCGACCGATGGCTCAGTGGGAATTCGAACCTTGAACCTTGCCTTAGCCACTGAGCCACCACGAGTACTGTAAATGTACCAATACGTATTATGCTAATTAAAAAACTATTGACAACTTTAATATCCTGGTAAAATGTATATCTTAAATAATATACGTTTGTTTCGTTGAAACTTCGCCATCATAAACTAATTATCCTCAATTAAAGTAGTAGGGGAAATATAGGGGAGGGAAATATAGGAGAGGGAAATATAGGGGAGGGAAATATAGGGGAGGGAATTTAATTATAAGAAATAAGAAAAATTATAAGAAAAAAATAAGAGGGAGGTTAATTATAAGTTCATATGAATCTCATTCCGTTTCTTTTGTTTGCTGAATTATTTTCATTTAGTTTTGCACCAAACAAATTCTACATTACATTTTAATTATTTACATTTATAATTGATTTTTAATGGTTTTTAACAAAACCAATAAAAAGGAGGACTTTTTTTGGAAATGATCTAGTTCTATCACATCAGTTAAACTAGCAACTCAGCCCATCAAATAGTACTAAAACCAAAACTTGAAAGAACACCAAAAAAAAAAAATTTCATAAGAAGGGGGTTATTGGTATCTTCTATCTAATATCAAACGAATAAACCGATTACTAACGGCATTTTCTAATAAAACTACCTTCAGTATATCAATTTTTACGTACTTTAATTTATAATTTGTATTGCTTAATATAGTTCTAATTTTTGTCATGCTAATGTTTGCGATAGATGTGCTTAAAATTGTTCTAATTTCATAAATTATTCTAAACAAAATCACCAACAAACCAAAAACCAATCAATAGTCAGCATTTACTCAACAATTTTTATAAATTTTAATCGTTAAGATAACTTACTGTGTAAACTATTTTTTGTTTGATTTGCAAAAATTTAAAATGGTGTTACAAAGAGCAGATGCTTGCTACCGGAAACTTACCGAAGTCACCAGAATTTATAATCACTCCCTCCAACATTCAACACCTTTACGCCTAACCAAGCTAAGGCTCTTACTAGCTAGTGGTTAGCACTTTTTCTGTCAGTGCACAGAGTCACGGGTTCAACTCCGGGAGGTCCACTTAATAATTTCCCAAAAAGGTTTAGACCCTTGTCCCTTAACAACGTTTGTGGAGTATAAAATGCAACTGGCGTAGAAAGTAACAAATAAATAAATGGTTCCAAAGAATTGGCACAAACTTTCCCCCATATAAAAAAACTAAAAAGTCAAGACTGAAAATTATCCCTTTGATTCCCAAATATGTTTTTTTTCCATAACTCAAAAACTATTCAAGTTAGAGACATGCGGGTTTTTAACTTAATATCCTGAAAATTTTAAAAAAACCATAGTAGCCGTTTTTTGAGAAAATTCTATTTTTTATGTTTTTTGGCCATCAAGTTTTTTTTTTAATTAAATGTGAAAAAACGGTTGGAGATATTGATCAATACGTTTGGTCTCTTTTCAACTGTACACACACGCGCAACGCACCTGCACACGCGGCAAGCACGCAAGCACGCACGCACAACCCCACACACCACGCGCGCGCGGCGCGCGCACAACACATATATATGGACAGAAACAAAATTTTTTTACGAAAAAACACTTTTTTGGGTTCAGGGGGCCCTAAAATGGTTTTTTAGACCAACTTGTAAAAACCTCTTTCCTGGACGATCACAATACTATCTTTATGCTAAAGTATATGGAAGAAAGTAAAAGGCAAAACCTATTGTAAGCTTTGGGTTTTGAAATTGTGTTGTTGAAAAAAGTGGCCCCCTTTTTAA